>ONZK01003560.1:104954-120057 GCA_900322385.1 Pharnaceum exiguum
CAACTCCTCAATCTTTTCCCCCAATGACAAATCAAAGACACCCATGTCAGTACCGCCACCACGAGGGCTATCTCCATAACACTCGGCCACACAATCGGTGTAATAAATACAATTAGGCTTCCAACCATATCCAGGCAAGGCCTCCAAGGAGAAAGAAGAGTTGTAACCTACAAATATTGCTACGTTGCCCAAGTTATCTACCTTATTAAACTCGCCGATTTCAAAGTTTACCTCCCAAACCTCAAAGTAGATGGTCTTGAATTCTTCTTCACCCCCATAGAGGAGCTCTCGATGAACAACTAATAACTTACCATAGGATTCCACCAAATAACCGTTCCCCGTGAAGTCAAATGGGACTTCTGCCCACGTCTTCAATTGTGTTAACTTCAGTTGAGCCACCTTAATTGCGGAAATAGGTTCTCCTTCGTTGGCTCCTATTTCAAAAACCGATACAGAACCAAGGTTATCCAGAGCATACAACTTACCCTTGTAGAAAAGTATGTCTACAGCAAATTTATAAGAGCTCACTGTCCATCTATTATCCCCCCTTCTCCAAATACTCACCGATTGGTGCATAGGGAAACTCATTGCAAGGATAAAATCATTGTTATTTGAAGGACTCTCTAAAAGAGCCCATTTGGAGAACAAAGTAAGGTAGTAATCTTCATCCCAAACGCATTTCCCTTCTTCTTCATAAGGAGTCCAATTTTCAGGGACACGTGGTACTTGTATTAACTCCCCCGACCAAGGATTCATAAGAGTGATATTGAATCCTAACTGGGTTACACAAACAAGCCACCCTTTTGTGGAAAAGTACCTCCAATCGCTCATCTCATCTCGTTCTGGGCCATTTGGAGGCAACTTAGCGAACTCTCCCTCCGGATAATCAATGTGAAACTGATGGGGTACCGGTAAATTCACGTGGCGGGTCTCTTGAGTAAAAATATTGAAAAATTGACGCTTTGACGTTCGACGCGGTTCTGCAAGCATGAGCCACGGGATATGACGCGATGGTGGCTTAGAATTCTCTTTCCCAAGTCTCCACGACTTGCACACTTGACCAAAGTTCTGAAAATTCTCACATAATTCTAGGTTATCTGCAATTTTGCTTGCCAAATCTAATGGGATTTCTCCCCACTTTGACAAGTTCGGAACTGAAAACCTAAGAAAGACAAAAGAGGGAAGATAACATAAAATGTTAGGCATAAAGACAACACAACAAATGTACTCAATTCATTAGGAATGTGGCTCACATGCTTCTAGCTTAACGATTTCAAAAGCATGCTTGACCAAAAACTTGTGGGAACTACATATCCCACATATAGATGTAGGTTGTCAAATAAAAAGCAAACCATCATCAACAATTACCTTGAAGAAGCAGCACTTGAGCTTCCCGCCGGGGAAAAGCCATCCACTTTAGACATAAATTCTGACTCCGAGCTACTAACTAGCTTATAATGCTGCGAAATACTATCACTTGCTGAACTTTCCGTATCATGCTCCTCCGCACTGCCAAAATAAGTATGAACAAGCTGCGAGAAACATCCATTCAACACCTTAACGGGTGTCTTCAGATCATTATTGAAGCGCAAATACAAGTACTCATCATCACGTGCCTGCCACTGAACAACTCCAACCTTATCTAGAAACAAAAAAATATAAAGAAATTACAAAACTAATAGGAAAAGGAATACAAGATAAAAGTTTCGACAAACTCATTCATCACCAAAGGCGAAAAAAACTCCCTAAAAATTTCAGGAGCTAATATATGCGACAGGGTCATTAATGGTCATCACTGGGTCACTAATGACCACCCCATGGGTCATTAATCAACTTTTTTCTGTCATTAATAACTAAACCAGTCTCATATATGAAACGGGTTCACACGAATTTGTCATTTTGGTTAAACAAACAAACCATCATGCAGACATTCTTCACTGCAGATCTAAAGACAAATAAAGCAGAAACTTGAATTCATATGCTGGATTCCCAAAATTTAAACTCCAATCAAAAACCGAAAGATGAAAACACAGATTCAATCATTTACATTATAAACGCCATTTCTTATCTTCAACTTTTGTCGCCTTACAACTTTCTTATTCTCTGAATTCATTAAACAACAAATTATCATGTTATGAATGTCCTCCCACATTGAAGAGGGAGTACCTTTGTTGGTAACAAAGAAGTATAAAAGTATGTGTGTTGTGGTGAGAAAGTTATCCCACATTGGTCGTATGTTGTGAGTTAGAGGTGTTTATAAACTTGTGTTGCCCTCACCCATTGCCAATTGGTTTTGGGTTGGAGGTTCGAGTTTAACATATCATCTCATTCTATAGTAAATTTTATTGATGAAGAAACAAAACTCAACTAACTTTCACAACGTATATCAGAAAAGCACAAATTTTTCACGTCAATATAATACAGTACGCACACAACACAATCATAGGCACAGCAAAAAGAAACAATCGATCGAATAAAAAGAAATTGTCTTTAGATTGGCAAGTTACCTTTGTGATGATTCTGAGGGAAGTGAGGACATGATTCTACCGGCACGTTTTCCCTGGTCATGTTTCGGACTGATAGAGAGAAGGACTGAAGGAGCAGAGAGAAAGATCGATAAATATTCTGCTCGAAACTATTGAAGTATTGAGGACTAGTGCGCCTTATATATAGAACTCCAGATTATTGAAAATATAAGATGAAGTGTAGCCGACAACCCGACATGGTTTTGGAGTTCGGTTTTTGACTTATAGAAACTGTACTTTCCTAAACCGGACCCAAAAAAAAGTATTTCGTACTACTCCGTATTCTTCATTGTATGGTACAAAAACAAAGTAAAAATAACAAGCTAAGCCCATCGTCAAACATTCATAGTAAAAAGTAGAGTTCATACTTCATAGGCAAATAAGGACTCAACGTTAGCAGAAAAACCGGGAATAAGGACTTGACGTTTCCAAAACTAGAAATAAGGACTTGTCGTTAATTTTAGGCAAAATTGGTGGGAATAATCCCTACTTGGGTCGAATAATAAGGAATAATCCCTATTTGGGAAATAGCTGGGAATAATCCCTACTTGGTCACCCGTAGCCAGCAGTGGTCCCTTGGTCACCAGAGATGGATTTTCCGGCCATATACTGTACACGTGGCATAAAAAGACATTCTCATAACATTTGCTCAAACAAAATGAGGGAGTACGAAAATTACACCACGATTCACTTTACCCATGATAAAGGCGCTAAGACAACAATTTAAAATTGATGGAAAATTAATGACACACGAAATAGAAACTAGTTGTTAATAGCCACGAGAATTATGACGACAATTCTCTCGTCTACACTTTTATTCTTCTTTGGCAAAAATATACATGAAAAGACGTCAAATCACCGTCTCTTCTAGTAGTGAGAGAATACTTCTAGATTGTTTATTTTTGGGAATTTCTCCACGTGGTAGCTAGAAATCTCGCCGGGTATAGTTCTTGAATCACTTTCCATAAAAAAAACTTACTTAATCTGTTTTACAATTTTCTTCCCATCTAGATGATTGTATTTTTAAGAAAGTTGTCATTTGGCAAAAATATTGGTTTGGGTGGTAATAATAGAGTGAAAATGAGCGTAAATGGTAAAACATAACAAGTTCAAAAATAGAAATGGGAAAAAAGATTGTAAAACAAACTAATAAGGAAAGTCCTCTAGTTGCTGCCATGGAAGACAACTCAAGGGCTTAAAAGAAGGATATCAGGCTAAGTATGGCCCATTGAAACATAAACAAGTGCGATGACAATCTAATTCAAGAACTCGACGAAATCTATCATTAATAAAGCTTTTTAACATGAACCCGAATCTCAATTCAAAATTCAAAATTCGTTGTCTAACCTGAACCTCAATTCTTCTTTCAACTTTATACCTGAATCAGAATTTCTAAGCTTCAACCAATATAATTGAATAACAAAATGAAAGTGTGTAAGATCGATGAAGGTCTTTGGCAGATTAAAAAATAAAGTACGAGAAATGGACACATCTAATTTTTTCATTTTTCTTAAAAATAAATTAATTAAGAAATAAAATTGAATATAAGACATCAACTTTCATAAGAATTGAGTGGGTGTGTTGTAATGTCATCCAAGGCCAAGGGTGTAACCGTGTAAGTGGAAGTGACTGCAAACTACAAAGTTCACTACTCCAAATGAAAAACTTCAAGCATAAAATATGTCAGAATACTATGTATATGTATTTACTGTACTATAATTTTGTTTATTTATATTTTTTCTAAAACGATATTTTAAATTCCTATTGATCATAAGCAATTCAATAAAATCTTCCAAAAATCATGTTAATAATGAATTAATGATATTTTTTGAGATCAATAATAAATTAATGTTTGATCACATGCATAAGTAGAGCTGCATGTATAGTTCGAGTGGATCGGGTTCAATAAGCCATTAAAAAGTATACTCGTAATGAATAAGCGACAGTCCTACACATATACAAATGTAATGCTCCCTCGAATTCTCGAAATACTCGGGTTGGAGTCCCACCTACACAATATGTGGAATTCCTTACCACTTAAAAAAACATGTACAAATGTAATTAAATTTGAGCAACTCCATAAGTACATTACAAGATAAACCACTCCCTCATTATTAACCTAACTAGTGTACAAGATAAAGCATAACAAACAAACTAACCGTCTAACTAACCTGACTACAAAAACCCGGCCAACTCGCTCGCTGTTGACTTCTTTGACTCGAGCGGACTAGAAAAGAAAGAAAGAGAGACGACGGTTGACAGTATTTGTTATTTCGCTCTGCACTGACAATTTTATTATTCATCACTCATACAAACATATATACATACATACATTCTCTCGTTTCCTGATCATCAACAGAAAACCCTCAACTCCATTCTCTCTCCTCCTCTCACTCATAGTTCATTAGTTTCTCGTCAGCTGATCGACGTACTCCAATCTCTCTCCTCTCCTCTCCTCACTCACAGTCGTACTTTATTTCTCGTCATCCAACCTTCGTTTAGTTACGTTACGTTACGTACTCTCAGCTGGTATGTATTAATCAAGTTTAGTTTAGTCGAAATTAAAGATTGCTGCATCTTTATTAACTTTTCTTTCTGATCGATGACATTATTACTTACTGAATTTAGTTACTGATGATGATTATTATTATTGTTAGATAATCTGCATGTTTTACGTATTTCATTATATGTTCATAGTTTTCTGCATGCAATGCAAATAAAGTGTCTCTGTTTCTTCTGTTTATTATATTTATTTATTTATATTTTGATCATGTTGTTTTCTTGGCTAGCTTATCTAGTTTGATTATTGTTATTTAATTTTTTTATTTAATTTCTATTATATGGAATACGTACTGTATGTATGTCTCACTGTCAGTCTGTCACGCACATTAGTTAAAAGAATTGTTTTGGGATCATTAAACTAAAAAGAAAAAGGAAATAGATAGAGTATATATCTTGGAAGTTTTGATGAACAATAATTTTTAATGGTTTTGCTCGGTACGCAAAACGTTATTAATTGTTTTGTTTGTTTCTTGTACCTGGGAACAAAAGAATTTTATTTTTATTTTTTAGTTTATGGGAATGAATGAATAAGAGAATGGGTGAGTGTACTGCGTGTAATTGTGTAAAGTGCATTTTTGGTTTTGCAAATTATTACTATTGTTTTATTCGTTTTTTTTGTTTTTAAATGCAGATATGCCTCATTGCTTATACCCTGAGTGTAAAACAAAGGCCTATACGGAAAATGCTCTTAAGTCGCACAACAAAAGTTGCAGTAAGTTGAAAAATAACTGATAAAAAAAGCAGCGACTGTGACAAATTCTGTCTGAATTTCGAATGCGGTAGACTGAGTTTTTCTTCTTTGTGGATATTTTGACAGACTCCTGTGCTTATTGATGGATATAGAGTGAATGTTTCCAAAGGAGTTGCGGTTTCGAGACTTGGAGTGGAGGTAGATTTGGTGAACAGTATCAAAGAAGCTTTTTATGGTGAAGTGGAGGTAAATTTGGGAAATTTCTGAACTTTACCACTGATTAGTTATGAAATGGTTATCTTGATTTTGGATATTGATTTTCTTACGTACTGATTCTGCTTGCTTACACTTTATTCTGTTAGCTTTCATCAGCGTTTTGTGTATACTGTATAGAGTTTTAATATGCAGTACCACATAACTGATCTAGGTACATTCCCGTCAAATGCAGTATAGGGTTAGGCTCTTACTTCGTGGCATTGTGCCATTGCTAGAGAGATTGTTGGGGAATCTACTTGAGAGACAGTTTGGGGGTCGTCACTCTAAAGGTGTTGCCAAGACTGCAACCAAGCAGCGTGTTGAAAGCCACTTTGAATTGGAGCTTAGAGCTGCTGTTAGGCATGACGTCCTTAATGCTATGCCAGAAGGAATCAAACAGAATAAAGCACGAACAATCTTGCAACAGCTGGGTGAAGCTTGGCCGTGTTGGAAAGCAAATATTCCTTGGAAAGTTCCAGGGTTGCCTGTACCAATTGAAAATATGATTCTTTGCTATGTCAAGGCTAAAGCAGATTGGTGGGCAAATGTAGCTCACTACAACTGTGAACGTATTAGAAGGGGAGCCACAGTTGATAAGATGGTCTGTCGCAAGAACCTTGGGAGGTTGACTCGGTTATGGTTAAAAGCTGAGCAGGAACAGCAGCACAATTTTCTGAAGGACGGGACATATTTCACACCAGAAGAAGCTGTGGCTATTTATACCACTTCTGTCTACTGGCTGGAGTCCAGGAAGCAGAGAGAAGAGCTTGGTCTTATGGTTGTGTACAACTATAAAAAGTATTGGCCCAGAGATGCTTGGATGCAGCTTATGAAGCACGATGTTAATTTGGGTAGAAGTGTCTTCTGGGACATGAAGAATTGCCTTCCACGAAGTATCACTACTATGGAATGGGAGAACAGCTTTGTGTCTGTCTACAGCAAGGACAATCCTATTTTGCTTTTCAGCATGTCTGGTTTTGAGGTGTGGATTTTGCCCAAGATAAGAATGACGCAAGAGGCATTTAGTAACACAAAGGACGGGGTCTGGAACTTGCAGAATGTGCAGACCAAGGAACGAATAGCTGTTGCTTTCTTGAGGGTGGGCGAAGAACACATGAAAGTCTTTGAGAACAGAGTGAGGCAGATTCTGATGTCTTCTGGTTCAACTTTCACTGAACCTCATCACATCTGGCCGTCACTTACAGATGATAAATGGATGAAGGTATCTTTGCTTAATTGTTTTGATGCATGCCTGATATGTTGATCTCTTTTATATGAATTGACATTGTGTACTGGATTAGGTTGTGCCATGTTTTTGCCTTTGTCAGTGATATAAATTGAAGTTGAAAGTTTGTTCTAGTAGTTAGAGACTCATTTTCTTTCCAACTGGTCTTGTATTTGTGGGGTTTACAATTGCAATTATCAGTATGCTGTCGTTTGGTTAACTCAAGTTAACTAAGATAACTGTCTCTTTGCATACAGGAATCTACTTTCCGTTTTACTGAATTGCTTCATTCACTTTTTGATACAGGCGAAGCCAACCAATCAGCTTACAGCAGTCGCAACGAAGACTGACTGGCGTTCGGATCTGAGACTGACTGGCGTGTCAGAGCAGCAAGCATTCGGATCTGAGACTGACTGGCGTGTCAGAGCAATTTCTGTGACTAATCTCTACCTTCGTGTAAATCATATTCATGTTAACTCGGAGGACATAAAGGTCTGTTTTGTCGATTTCTTTTCAGCCAATCTGCAATAACATTTCCCTATTATCTTTGTCCTTGGATTTCCTCATGGAGGTGTTGACAAGTGGATACTCTCTTGTGCAGGAGACTTGGTACACCCACATCATGCCAAAGAATATACTGAAGAAGTTCATTTGTGTAGCCAATCTGAGGACACAGATAGCTGGATATCTCTATGGCATTAGCCCGCCAGACAACCCTCAGGTCAAAGAGATTCGTTGCATTGCCATGGTGCCTCAACGGGGAATTCATAAACAAGTGCACCTACCTTTGCAGCTGCTAGGATGGACGCAGACACAGCCAAACAAACTTCCTCAATTATCACCCCTGGTATGCTAGTTTAACCACAAATATTGATTACATTTGTGCTTTGCTCTTAATTCTCTGTGCATTCTGATTTCTGTTCTTTGTTTTCGTGATTTCAGGATATGACAAGTCATGCACATGTGCTAGCGAATAACAAACAGTGGGATGGGGAGAAGTGCATAATTCTTACTTGCAGTTTCACTCCTGGTTCGTGCTCTTTGACTGCATACAAACTTACCCCATCAGGATATGAATGGGGGCGGCAGAACAAGGACACTGGAAGTAACCCCAATGGCCACCTCCCTACTCATTATGAGAAAGTTCAAATGCTCCTCAGTGACCGCTTCCTTGGGTTCTACATGGTATGTTTTGCACCATTTTACCCTCTATATTCTGTGGTTGGCTGGCTGCAGTTGGTTTAATCATATTTTTAATACATTGTCCTTTTCGAATCGGGTTCTATGCTTATGTAAACCTGATCTTGTTACGCAGGTTCCTGATAGTGATCTTTGGATTTTCAACTTGATGGGGGGTGAAGCATCGTACCACCATGAAGTATGGGGTCAAGCTTGGGACACCAACTCACCAAGGGAGTACTACCATGAGGATCACAGGCCGACCCACTACTTGGAGTTCAGCAACATAGAAAGAGGGTGATGTAGCCGAAGCAGACGGGGAGGATAGATTTACTTGGCCATTTTAGTTGTTGTGAATTCCTGTTGTAGAGGAATTTCTTAGTCCCAATGCACAGAAGGTTTCTTCTATCAACGCAAACATTGAGTAGCATTTTTGAGTTGCGGTTTCGTGTATAAGCAGACGAAAAAACCGTCAGGGCGCAAGTGAATGTATAAAAAGCCCCTCTTTAGTTTAATACCTCAGTCCGTGACACTACAATCAAATTCGAAACTCTACCTGGGTTTCTTTTCCAATGCTAGGTGTGCTTCTTTCAGTAAAATTTCACTGGAGGATGGCCGATTTAGAAGTGAAATCTGTTCAGAAATGCCAAACGCGAATGATACATGTTGAATTGGCACCTGTTGTCCTGCGTTTTACATAAGTAGTGTACAATATAGTAGCTCTCTGACTTTTCCTGCCTTGTTCTACTTCTAGGCTCTGGTCCTTTTTAAATCAGTTATTGAGTTGATTCTTTTTTTTCCCGGTTAGGAGGGGGTTGGTTATTGTCAAGGGATTTGATGTGGAAACCTGCCTTCGAATACTAGTTACCCCTGGCAATATGCCGAGAGCAGGATAGTTGGTGATTGGGCTGTAGTTACAGGGAGAGAAGACCATAAGGATGTTTCAAATGGCAAGCACAAGAACACCACATAATCAAATAACATTATTTTAATCAGCACACATTCAAGCATCAACTGCTCCAATGGCAAGCAATTTTTTTGAAACCCACTTGTTGATGGAAAAGAATCTGGGAAAAAAGTATCTCAGAACAACAATTATTACTTTGTAAATGGAAAAAGAAACAACTCCTGTAGCATAAAAAAATGAGAGAGACAAAAATCTTAACTATACTTTGTGTTTGATTCACACGTATGTTTTGGCAATTAATGAATCACATATTGTTTTTCCTTTTCTTTTCACCTCAAAGACTCAAGCACACCTCCCCAATGGCTAGAATAGTGAATTTTGTGCTTGAAATCCCCAAGCATACCTCTCAAGCACTCTATTGGAAACACCCTAATTTGCAATGTTTTTTTCAGCACGTCTTTCTGCACCTGGTATTTCTATACACCCGGTTTTAAATTTTCTTTGAGTAACTACTAAACCAAATGAGAAAAATACAATGACTTCATTTTGTATTCAAATAACTTGGTTATTACCCTTTTGATTTACAACTTCTCTTCGGTGAGTTTCTCACTTGACTGTTTGCTTAACTAGCGCAATTCTCTACCAATAATCTTGACAAGTTCATTATGTAGATCAATCAACTCCCTTCCATTATGTGGATTCGGATGAAATCCCAGTCTGATCAAACTATGAAACTTAAGGCCTCCAATTATATCCTCCATATTCGTAAAGGTTGTTGGAAGTCAATATTTCAATACAGCAATTGGTCAATCTCGGAACAACCTCTCTATTGTCTTAAATAGGGGTACGGTTGCGTACATCCTGACACGAATACCCTCATTGAATAGGGATTTACACTCGTTGTTGTTGTTGTATTCGTAAAGGTTGTCAAGACACTAGTCAAAGTACTCCTCCATACTCCATTCCAATCAAATACTCCCTCCGATCCATTTTAAGTGTCATTTTGGCAAACAAAATTTGATCCAAAATAAGTGTCATTCTCGTTTTACAATGCATATTTTATACTATGTTTCCAAATTTACCCCTGTATATTTTCAATGTACATCCTTTATTACTCCTTAAAGTTTGTTAAATGGAGGGTTAAATCATTGGGACTAGTTAAAAATAAATATGGGTAATTTAGAAATGTTAGTTATCATCTTAATAAGTGTGAAAAAATGGAGGATGACACTTAAAATGATTGGAGGGAGTACGGAATAGGCGACTGACCATTTGCTACGCTAAATGTGGAAATCGTGATCGTCACTGAATTTTTGGTAAATCAAAATCACTGGGGGTAGCACCAAATGCAATAGGGATATCCGAGATATCCGTCTTAACTTTTTAACGTTTTTTTTTTTTAATCTGGAATGGAGAATGCATTACTCAAAACAACATTAAACACCAATAGGCATGGAGGTGTCACAAAGCAAAAGAATTAAGCGCTTTACACCCTTTCCACTTGAGAGAAATAAGAGAAACATCCAATGCTAAACCGCTAATTTAATTGTGCTCATCTTCTACGGTGGAGGATGAAAGTGGGATAACGTGTCAATATACAAGCATCACAATAGGCGAGCACTGATAAAGCATAATACACATAATACAGAAGAACCCAGTTTTTCTATCGATTAAGCTCTATAGCAAAATTGAATTAGGTTAATACATTCATCCGCATCTGTCACATGTTTCTCTCTTCATAGACCTCTAACAGCATTAAGTGCCCAAGGGGAAGTTTGTACAGAGAAAAAAACTACCCCCAAGAGTCACGTAGGCTTGAGTTTGGGAGCTACATAACAACTCTACATGATATATACAAAATACAATCACTGAACATTACTTCCTGTCTTACTTGGGTAAAACTAATGTTATATTGTTATGTACACAATGGAAAGGGATAGCTCCTATATTCATGTTGTTGTGAACACCTTGTCAATGACTTGTTTGAGGTTTCTGCAACCAACCAACTTCATCCCCTCAGTATTGAACGTTGCTAGTGCTTTTTCAGCCCTCTCTGGAACAATACATTTCTTGTATCCAAGTTTAGCCAATGTAGCAACCCTTTTCTCTATTCTGGGGATCTGAAAAAAGTTGCAGACCAAACATCATTTAGAATCGTAATTAAATCAAATCTAAGCTGTCCCAGCTGAGGGACAGGTGGAAGTTGGGACGGGTATCAGCAGACTGTAAACTAAGCCTCCATTCAGGAGATTTTATGCAAAATAGGAGTCTTTAACTGCAATTTGTAATTACTGCAGTTTCAGACAACAGCTATCACAAAACGTAATGGAGAAAATAAAGAACAGCACAGATAAGTTGTGGGCCTTGTGGCAGAATGCATTTGTCTAAAGCTTTGACTGAACACAAAAGGATTGATCTTACCATCCGAAGCTCACCACCGAGACCTACTTCTCCAATAAATGCCACATTATTTGGAATAGGGAACTCCAAGAAACTGAAAATGCCAAAATCAATATGTTATGGCAATCCACCTCAAGCAAAACAGAAGTAGCACCATCACTAGAAAAGAAGAACCAAGATATGTCAAAGCGACTGACTGACATAAAGCCACCATATTTCAAACCTTAGACATACTAATTAAAAAGAGATTTTACTAGAAAACAGTATAACCGCCTTCTCAATGTCATAAAAGTGAGAAATACATGAGAAGAATCAGACACATGCCTGCTACAGATTGCTGCTGCAACTGCAAGATCTCCAGCAGTTTCTGTTATCGTTAGCCCACTGATGACGTTAAGAAAGACAGCCTACAGTAGACCCAAAACATTGACAATCAGAACAAAAAAGGAATCAGTATAGTTCAAATAACATCATCAGTGGTACATTGTACACTAACACTAGGCTATAATAACAATTACAGAATCAGTATATCGGATAAATCTTGTTCAAGCTACATGGGAGTATTTCTTACTCATTGTTATTCAAGAAAACCAGCTGTTACACTTCAACAAAGGGATTATATTGCATTTAATGCTACATTTAAGACTGAAACAAATTAAGCATATGAATGGATGACCGCAGGAACACCATTGTCCATGGCTCGCAATGACAACATTTGTCAACTTGCTCAGCTGACTCTACAAGTTGCTGGACAGGAAAGCTTAACTTATAGCTCTCTTGAATCATTGAGCCTAACCAACTCGACATTCTGAGTTGGCTCTATACATGAATATGTCTATTTGTCCAGATAATCTCCTTAGTTGCCTAAATATATATTTTCCACTTCCACAATAAAAAAAATGTAATTCAAAAGATTGCACCATAAGATCACTTATTACCTACTAAGCTAATAATCTAATGGAAACTCTGTTAAATTCATGAATATAAATTACCATTTTGTAAAATTAAGCAAACGTTTATTCTTTTCAAAATTGGCAAAACCAATTTGAACTCTGCTCGACCTGACTCATACTCGACGCACAGTAAGTCGAGCTGTATTCAAGGTAATTCTTAAGTCAGCTCGACGCATGCTCAACGGTCTCTGGACAAGCAAACGAGCCAAACCTAGTATCTGGTTCAATAAAAATGCTAGATCCGCTGATCTCAGAGTAGGATTACATTATACGCTTCGCAAACTGCTCTAGACTTATACAAACAAGTATAAAACTCCAAGGGATTTAACAAGAGATGTAGGTTCATTAATTTCAAAAAAAAAACAGGCCAAGATAAAATAGGTTTTATCAATATCATCACACTTGACCAATAAAAGATCATTAATATGTAGTGAAAAAGGAATCATTGCGCTGGGACAAAAATCCCATAGATGTGGGAAAGAAAGAAACTGGGGGAAAAGTATCCCAAACATCGCCAATGGCCAAAAGCGATCTTGAACTTCTATCTACAAGGTGCTGCTGTCCTGTGGGACTCTAAGTGCCATTAAGAGGGATATCTTAACAAGAAATCGTTAAACACTGTGAGTCTGTGACCAATTATTGAAGTATGCTACCTGATTATCATTTGGAGATAAAAGGAGTTTATTCCCAAAGGCCAAAGCCCACTAATGGATTCACGGGGAAGGTACTTTAATTCATGCAACAAGTTGTCTAGAAAGTATTCATTGACCACATTGCAGCTAAGCAATTGCTGATAAGTGTCTTTTGACCTAGTATGAGAAGGATCATAAACAAAATTGGCATCCTCCAGTTTCAAGGTCTATTCACCAATCTACTTAGCTCCAATTTTCTAGTTGTTTCAGACCAGCGCACTGGAGTATTTATGGACTTCGTCAATCAATACTTAATTTCATGATGGAAAAAATGCTTGAGAATAGGAAGCAGATTCCATAATCATATGCATTTATGAACTAAGCTTTGAGACAAAGAAGAGTAAATTACATGGTCATCAATCTTCAGTCCAGCTTGCTTCTTAAGAACCTGTAAATAAACATATGCATCAGGAGACAAGATTAAACCACCTTCGTAAACAAATGAATTTTTATCAAGCCAAATTTAGGCCACGCAGTAGTAATCCACATTAAACCGATTACAACAACAGATATGATGGAAATTCATTTCTTCAAACCGATCTAGACCCAAAGATAGACCAACAGCATACAAGTTTTGAATTGCAGTTAAAGATAGGACCAATATTTATAGAAGTAATATGAGCGAGCTCTACAAGATACATACCGAAATGATCATATCAGCTCTGCTCGCTTGAACTCCGTTAATATGTCTAGACATTGGGCCTCCAGCTACACATAATGCCTGAATTGAATGCGGGAGAAAAAATGAATCCAAAAAAAAACATACAAAATAAGAAAATACAGCTAACAGCAAATTGATTTCATAGCTTCCAATGAGCAAGAATTACACAACAGTCAACAATCATAGGAACTACTCCCTCCGCTCCAACATTAACTTCCACCCAAAAGATTGGGCGGGTTTTAAGGAAACATACATTCGGCTTTAGAAAGACTTATTTACCCTCATACTTCTATGATGATCACATGACGTGCATAAGGGGGAGAGTATGTAGGGTAGGAAGGGCAAGCGATAAAACAAAGTGCGAATGCAATGGGCTCATTACCACAATAAGGTGGGTGATAAATCCTTAATCCAGTAATCGGGCAATGCGATAGTCTAGACAGATACACAATCCGATCGCGGACTGCCAAATTTGACAGCAACATCAATACTCACTATCACTATTACTCCAAAAAGAATGTCACTCAACAAAGCTAAGGCTACTTTCTCACTATTACTTTTAAAAGAATCTCACTCAATGAAGCTAAGGCCCATTCAAATGATGGAGTATCTCTTACTATAAGTGCTTGCGCAGAGTCAATGTGACAACACTAATCATCAAGGGAATGCAAAGGAAAGCGAGTTTTAGAAACCAAAAATACAGCAAGTAGTTTTATTCTGTTTTCAAGGAAATGAAGTCACACCAATAACCTAACTATATTCAGAAATGAAGTCACACCAATAACCTAACTATATTCAGAAAAGAAGGAGAAATACGACCAGATCCTAGAATGGAATTCTGAATGGAGACAACAGAGGCTTTCTTTTACAAGTAGGTCCTCTTGAGCAACCCACTATAGGGCCAAGTGGCGAGAGACGTCAGTTGTTCTCATAAAGAGGAAGGAAGTAAACTTCATATTGCAGAAAACCACGAGGCTTCACCCAGGGAATAAAGTTCACAATACATAAGCTAAACAGAGCTTCAGTTGGAACCACCAACCCCCCCCCCCCCCC
>ONZK01003560.1:125008-142128 GCA_900322385.1 Pharnaceum exiguum
TATTGCATGTTTTTCAACAGAATAAGAAAATACACATTGCTTTCCGTTTATACCTGATATACTCCTCCGGGGCTTCCAGTTACTCCTTTTAGATATACTGTTTGAATAGAGTCGACAATCACCGCACGTGGGCACAGAACCTGAACCTTTTCCAGAATATCCTACAGAACATGATAATGATTCAGCTTACACAAAATGTGCATGCACAAAATCAAATGTAAGAGTGGTAATTCTCCATCAAAAAGGTCATAAAGTAGTCTTCACACAACCAACAACAATCTAGCACTAATGGAGTGCAACATCAGTTATTAGTTTCCACAATGTACTTTTGTTTGCAGGTGAATGAATGTAAACATGCACAACCAAAAGGGTCACAGAGAACAGTCACAATAAGGCACGCCATATTTAGTTGTCAATTTTGCATAATTCCGCACAGTGCTAATGCTGAAGATGCTAGTTTATGCTATATGACTGATCAGACAAACTTATCCAATAACACTCCCTAAACCATACCCCTAAATGAGCAGAGATACTTGTAGCAGCACAGAGTCAAAGTGGTAATGATTTTGATGAACAAAGTCAATGACAATGTTGCCACCATCGACAAACCCCCCTACCCACAAAAATTAACAACAGTAGCCCAGTGTAATTCGCCCTCCGTGACACGGACACTTCTCACGAGCGCCGTGTCCGTGTCGTGTTGGACACCTTTTTAGAAATAGAAATTCTAAAATCAGTGTAATTTTACCACCTAGGAGAAGTGTTCGCGCAACATATAATTTCTATTCCATTTAGGTGTTGGGGGGTCAAGATGTACGCGACGTTCCCCCACGTAAGAGAGAGAGAGAGAGAGGCTGTTGCTACTTGCAACCACTCAAAAAAAAAATTGCATAGTAAATAAAAAAGGGACAAAAATAGTAGTTAAATATTAGATCTAATGGGGTAACAGTAGATAGACAATCATCAGAACTGACAAGGAAAAGTTGTAAGGACCAACCTCAATGTCAGTGCTTGAGTACAGATATAGTTCCTCTGTGTCTATGCTCAGCCGATCGGCTCTATTTCCAATCTGCTCAATACTCTGCACATTGCACACAGTTGCAATCAAAGCCAAAACTAAAGTAATCAGCAAGTTAAGCACATAAACTGAAAGAAAACAAATTTCCTGAGAGGTAAGGTCCAGGATGCCCAGATCATCGTTGCGAACAAAGGTGAAGAAATGATAGTCCGTGTCATTGAACTAAAAGTGAGTGAATAAGTAATAATTTCTGGGTCTTCACCAGAATGCATAATCACCTAACAGGTAAACAAGAACCATGAGACTCTGACTGCTCTCTCCTATTCAAGTGATACGAATTTGAATTCTTACTTACATTCATTTCATAACCCATTTTCAGGTCATTTGAGGTTCATATCCTTAACGTTGCCGATTGAGGACCAAAAATTTTAATCATTTGAGAACCTCTCTTTCCCATCAGAAGACCACAATAATTTTCTTAAGAGAAACAACTATGGCTTTAGCCAATAGTAGCCATGCATTGAACTAGCAATAAACATTATCATTACATCTTCACTTGGTGACAAAAGAAAGACACGGAAAATAGAAAATAAAAAAAAACAACTCTTATTTCTTTATGGTGCAACTTTGGAGCTACTGCTAACTTGCTAGGCCTTCCAATTCTATCATATCCCCCACATTTTCTTGTTTTCAGATTCAGATGTTTATGGTGGCTGGAACTTTGTTTTGTTAGATATCCATTGTTTTATTGGAAGAGTAGCCACATGCTGAACAGAGTTCTTCTCATGCCCATTGAAAATCAAAGATTGTCCCTGTTTCTTTACTATAAATTCACATTGTTCTCATCCGAAAACAAGAAGTGTCCTTCCAAATCAGGTAAATAGTTCAGATACGAACCTCCTCACCAGAAATATAGATCACTGGAGCCGCTCCACCAACATCGCAACTTTCTGATATTAATGCAGCAACCTTCAATAAGAATGTAACATGTTTGTCAACCAAACACGGAACGCTGCATCCATTACTCCATACGAGGAAACTAATGAAGAAATACAAATTGTGTAAAATAAAACTAGCGAAACTCTCTCCAAAAGTAAACAACTTTACCTGCAATGACAGGGTACTCTTGCCAACGCCAGGATCACCACCAATTAAAATCAAAGAACCTACACCCAAGAAGAAGAAAAACACTTCAAGAGCATAGAACCAAGCAACAAAATAAGTTCACATGTAACCAAAATTTAAATGATGATGCAACCATTAAAGCTAATACCGTGCAACAAAGTGGGAAGACTGAATCTAGAACCAGAACAATAAGTGTTTTAATCCATGAGACACTAATAGACTAGCATCCAGCCATCCAACTTTGATTGCTTCATATGATATCTACAGCACGACGACAAAGCAACAATAACGCAAGGTAATTGCAGAAAACCAATAGCCAAGTCCATTTAAGCTAACCTATCTCTCCATACCAGTTTCTTATTCGTCGTCAATTCACTATATCAATGCCAGCACTTTTATAAAAAATTAAGCAAACATATACAACAACAGCAAAACCAGCTCAATGGTTAGCTATTGTCATTGCATGGGGCCCTCTTTCTAGGAAGAACGGAGAGGCTGTTTCCAAGAGCGACCCAGTGCATTGAAGCAAGGACTTTCCGCAAAAGAAAAAAAGCAAGTACAAAAATTTCATATTGTGAAGCTGACATTTGAAGATGATTTCATAATTAGTTTCCTATTTGCAAAACAAACCTTAACTTACTTAGTCTCACACCAAAATGATCATCCACATAAATGCTACTTTATTCCCGCCAATTCTCCGCCCAAACAAGAAAAAAAAAGGCAACAATGGCATACTTGATTAACCCTCCAATTCTCCTAATAACTTTCTATATAAATAAAAAAAAGCAGTACATTTTCAATCAAGGAAATAAAGAGCAAAAGATATACTTTCATTCATTCATTCATTTATATTTATCACTAACTGAACAACATTTTAAAAATTCAGCAGAAGGATTCATTGATTAATGTTACCTGGCACGACACCGCCACCGAGCACTCTAGCAACCTCAGCTCCAAAACTACCTGACCTGCACAACCAAACAACTCAACTAATAAACATCAAACCCAAAAAAAAAAAACTCAATTTTCAAAAAAAAAAAAAAAACCTTTCTTGGTCAACATTAATTAATAATACTCCCTCCGTCCATAAATTAATGAACCAATTAATTCGGAATACTAATAACCAATTAATTAATAAATAATACACGCCAAACTGAACTGAACTAAACCGAACTGATCACTTACAAGTGAACGCGCCAGTCCAAGTGATTAATCCCACGATTAACTTCCCTCAACTTAACAGGGTCCCCACCAAGCTGATGTCTAGGCAACCAAGACCTGGTAGCATTTTCGGAAACCTCAAACCCACTAACCTTCCCATTACTATTATAATTCTCAGTGTCACCAACATTAAACTCCTTTAACGTCCCTACTTTATTGCACGCCTTGCACGTGCCCCACCACTGCCCTTCACTGTTCCCACACTCGCTGCACACGTACACTATTTTCGCCTTCCCCTTTTTGCCCCCGACGCCTACGCCCCTGCTGTTGGGTACGAATGAGTTTGTTTTTATTTTGGGTGCTCGTGGTGTTGGGCTTTTTTTAGGGGTGGGGGTTGGGCTTGGGGTTGTAATTGGGCTTGGGGTTTGAGGTGGGCTTGGGGTTTGGGGGAAGGTGGGCCAGTCGGGGAGAGAAGAGGTGCAGAGGGTGCGGAGGATAAGGGAGTGTTTGAGGAGGTGGCGGGTGTGGGAGTGGGAGCGGAGGAGGGAAAGGGAGTGGGAAAGGGGTGACATGTTTGAAGTTGAGAGGGAAAGGGAGAGTTTGAGTGTTTGCATGAGAGGGGGAAGGGAGGGAAGAGGGAAAGTTGGGGGAGGGAAAATGGGAAATGAAAAGGGTTTAGGGTTTAAAATTGATTTTGAGGTGAGTAGTAATTTTTTGCTTTTATTTTGGTGTTTATTTTGGAGGAAGGTGTTAGTTTGACGGGCGGAAATAATTTTAAAAAAAAAATCTATAAAAAAATGGTAGGACTTCTCAAAAACCTAAAAAAATGAAAGGGATTTTAAAAGTATGAAATGGAAGAAGGAAGTAGTAGTGTGCATCACGCGATAGTCGAGATAAAACTCCCAATGTGTCCTCGTGATAATACTACCGGTACAATTTCTACCATAGTTTGTGTATCTGGTCACGTCTTCGATAATATTTTTGATTTTTCACGGTGTTGTAATCTCCTTTTTGACAGCTTGGATAACTATTATGTTATCTCCTTCGACTTCACTGTTGCATGAGACAAGTTGGACTGTCTGTTGTAAGCTGTAGTGTAGTCTTAAAAAAAGTCTTCAAGGTCGCAATTTATTTTCAAGATTAAGTTGATTAACAACAATTTAGAGTGATCAAAATTTATAAGAGTGTGGGGTTTACACTCATTTGTTGTTCTTGTTGTATTTGAAAACTATACACTCAATTTATTCTTCTTGCTCTAATTCAATTCTTTTTAGAACCAACAATTATATTGTCACTGCTGCTACTAGGATATACATAAGAGTAAGGGCAATGAAAAAGACTAAAGACTATCTTCTTTTCTTTTCTACAAGGTATAATAAGAAAGAAGATTAGGAGGTCCTCCTCTCAAGGTAAACTCCCGATATGTCACCAAGAAGAATAGAATCTAGGTCCTTAAACCATAAGGTGTCCCAATTAATTGTGCCATAACGTCTCTCATGAGATGTCATCCAATATACCGCTCTATTTTTCTCCTCCCCATATATGCTCAGCTCTCCACTAATCAATCAGTTGTAAATAGCAACGTGTGTCTTCAACTACGACTTCTTATTTGCCATGGTACCTTATTTGCCCATCTGATTACATTGCGCATACCATTTGCTTCATAAGTTGCTCCTAACTTCGCTGCTCCTGCAGCCCTCGGTTGTCCAGCATGATCCCGAACAACAAACCCATGCCGTAATTACTTGCATTACCATCCATAAGCGACCCATCAAAATTTATCTTGATAATAGTAGGCTCCGTTGGTTGCCTTCTTGATGGTCTTAGAGTATACCATTATTAAGAATAAATATCTTGGATGAGTGTCGCAACTTAGCATGTAAAAGGTCAGTCAACCAATGTGCACGTTTGATTGGACATAATCAGTACTTCATTCTTCCAGGTCTTCATGGTTACTTGTCTTTAGCAGAAGTATTTTTTTACCTTAAGGGCTCACCTGGATTGGGGGTAATCATTAAGGGGTAATGAGTGTGAAAAATAGAAGAAATAAGAGGGAGATGATAGTTGGGGCAAGTGGTCAATGGGAGAAATTGGAGGAGAGAGTAATCATTCACCCCCAAATGGTAGTAATCATTCAAGCCCTCTCAAAGAGGAGTAATTATTCCTCCAATAGGGGAGTAATCATTCCCCTCCTCCTACCCTTTTCTTCTACAACCACCACCACCTCTTTTCCTATTAAAATTCATTGCATTACTCCCTTAATTATTACTAGCAATCCAGGCATGGCCTAATAATCAATCTTTCTGGAAGTCTAGTGTCAACTTGCGTACTGATTAAATTGAGGTGTTTCTGAGCCTTCAGAAAAAAAATTGAGGTGTTCCTGTTTTCTTAAACAAGAAAGAAGCTGAAGTTTTTTTTTTTTGCAATCTAGTTGTACATTGTGCAAGAATGTGTGCAGATGTATTTGTTTTCGGAAATTGCCCACAGTTATGATATGCCACATTGCAGAAGGATAGCAAAAAACAACACACGCATAACATATGCCTGAGGCTTCAGAAAAGTTAGTCCAATCTGGATTTGCCTTATGCGATGCCCACAGAGTTTCAGATCCACCAACCTCTGCTACAGGTTAACCAAGCCAGTAGCATATAATAGCTGAATGCCCGATAGCGCCGGGCAGAAGTTAACAGTATGTGATAAGTATTGAGAACATGTCACTCTCGCACCAAATAGAAAGAGAAGATAACAAGCCGCAGCCATCAATCAAACAAAGGAAATCAAACAATTCCTCACTCTGGTACTAGGGAGCAGTAAGTAAACTTCCTATGTACATGAAAACAGAAAAGCACTGGGGGCACATCTACACCTAAGCAATATAAACAACATCTTGACCAGATGTAAATCCTGTGATCCAGGAGACTTATAACTCAGGAAGCTGATGCAGCATCAGCTTTGAAAGAGTCAGATGGAGATCTACCAGCGTCCTCGTAATGATTTTCCCATTCTAACAACTGTGTCTGCCCTGGCTCTTCTACATTTTTGAGTCCTTTAATAGCATTTGGATCCAAAAAGCTTGGCTGGTTGGTGGAGGACAATAGCCTAGCCCACATCCTGTCAGTGATCACAACCTTGTTTTGTCTCTCAATAACCCGCTGCAATAGTCGGAAAGAAAAATGATCAGCCAAACAGATAACAGTTCACTCGTGCCATTTGCCAAACAAGTGCTCACAGAAAAGTGCATACACTTTAATGGTGAGAGGGGAAGAAGGAAGAAAGAAGACATCAAAGAGAGACTGAAGTATGTCTACTATACAGAACTAGAACTTGAAAATTCCTGAATGTCCGTATACATGTGCATACTCTACGAGACTAAAACATCAAACAGCTGGGACTCGGGACTGCAGATAGTCAGATATCACTGACTTTTACCAGATGTTAGAAAGAAGCCGATAGCCATCTAACATAGGTTCCAAAAGAATGAAGAAAGAAAAAGACAATGAACACCAAGACTTGTAACACAGAAGACAAAGCATGGAGACTTCCTTCGGCTTCCCTGACTATGGACATGACCATCAGAATAATACCTCACTAAAATGATTATTACGCTTTGATCAGAATTTTGTTGAATAGCACTTTCTTTTTACGTGTACCTGAAAAGGTATGTAGGCATGTCTCCCATTCACTGGCCCAACAGTGAACCCTGTGTATCCTGCCATTGCACCATGAATTGCACTATGTGCAAGTAGTGTACAGTAAACATTGTCTGATGCATTTGCTGGAATTGCACGGATCATATATGTAGGATCTACCAAAAGAGCAAAATGTCAGTATAAAGGATAAAGTAAGGCTTCAGTGGATGTTTCTCTTTTTTTTCTTTAAGAAAAGGTCAATAGTGTTCATATCTTTCTGAACACTAACCTATGTATTTGAGGTTAATTATCCACTTCTTCTGCCTGAAGTAATCCTGAATCACAGAGAGAAACAAATGGTCAACAACACAACAGCACAGACAAGCTACATACCAAATGCACTCATACTAAGCCACTAAGGTGAAGTGACATAATTCACTGTCAATGGGAAAATGCAATGAATGTTGCCAGCTTCAGCAATAAAAAACCATCACGTTTAAGATAAGTGGTATAGAAGTTATAGAACTCCCAAATTTCTTTGACAACAGATAATTCTTAAGTTTGGGCACCCTTTCTACATCCTTATAAAAGATCATAGATAAGCATTGGGCACTGGCATTATGAAGGCTTGACGATCCTTCCTATCCCACTCTTATTAGAGTAATAACTAAGCCTTGTTCCGGATGGCACAAGCTGACATACATGAGTGTTACACACGTGAATCATTCAATGAGCACCCCTATATTCAGAAAATTGATATGCTTAACTCTAAAGAACTGAGCAATATAGGAAAGAAGTGATATGATGCACACCTTAATTTTGTCTGATATCCAGAATCCAACATCCTGAAGCAACTTGTTCCCTGAGGCATCCTTCTGATACATATCCCGCATAGATTCAGAAAGAAGATCTTGTCCTGCTCCCTCTGCTATGACAAGGACCATATGTCCATTTTCTTTTAGCCTTCTTTCCATGTATTCAAACAGTCCCCCAGATCCTTCCAGGTAAAAAGGAGATTCTGGAATCAAGCAACAATCTACATCTCGGCTGGCAAGAGTCGCAAACATAGCTATGAATCCTGAAATCAATGGGACCTTAATTGCATGAACAAGTAGCCAACGGAATATCATATTGGTATAAGTATCAACAACATTCCAAGTGAAAGCCACTACCAACATTCCAGAGCATCATGCATTTGCAGCAGGTAGTCCGAAAAGAATAAAAAATGCTTCATACTTACCAAACTATATGCATATCTAGGAAATATCGACCAACTTTATCATATGGAAATATAAATAGTCAAGTAGATAGAAATTCAAATTCCTGCATAACCAATCCAGGAGCTTTCAGAATGATACAGAAAATAGTTAACACCACTTGGATAGAGAATCTCTAAACACAACTACTAACCAAAAAGTAACCCATTGTGTCATTTTTGTTTACTAATTATAATTAGAACTAGTATTCATTTCTTGAAACCTTACCAAGCAACTCAAAATAGGGAAAGTAACCATTCTTGAAAACTTAGTTAACAAATGATTTGGTTGGCCAATATATCAACTTTCACACAATAATCTGGGTTAATTCAATGAGGAACTCACCACTGTAGCAGCCCATGAGCTTGACAACACCAACACCGTGCTCGACACTTCCAGCCTCTACATGGGCTGCATTAATTGCTCTTTGAGCCTCCTCCACAGCTGTGTCAAAGCCGAAAGACTTGTCTATGACCTGAAAGTGTAACCATTGCCATAAGAAGCAGCAGTTCCAAGATTGTAGAATCCAAATACTGAAAATCAGGGAAAGAGTTTAATAATAATGCACAAAAAATAACATACTGGAATATCATTGTCAATCGTCTTAGGAACCCCGACAACTGCAACTTTTAGACCTCGTCGTCTAACTTCCTGCAAAGACCCATGTGACCCATAAAATGTGATCAGAATATTTCATAAAATGTGATCAGAATAAAAGAATACTCTTCGTGGTCAAAAACTTCAGAATGAGGATGATGCTTTTATAACAATTTAATTACCTCAAAGATAACACACGCTCCTTTCTGAGTGCCATCTCCACCAATAATATATACCTAAAAGAAATAATAATAATGTCAATAGAGTCCTGCAATTTGGTGGACATACAGACTTACATTAAGCTCAAATTTAGTCAGGAAGAACATAAAACTAGCTAAAATCTGAGCACCACTGCACCTGATTTATTCCTCGGTCTTCTATGCTGTCAACTATTTTGATGGTATCATAGCCCCCTCGTGAAGTACCTAGAACTGTGCCACCACGTTTGTGAATGTCATCGACAGATTTAGGAGTTAACTGTACAGTATTTTTAGCATAGAAGCCTCTGTATCCTCCCTACACAATCAAGTGCATACCCAATAATAAGCATGTGAGTGACACAGCCAAATTAACTCAAACTCTGAAATTTTTAGTATGCACTCAGAACAAGTCAAAAGGGCAGATAAAAAACTAGATACTTGTAAGATTAACATGAAAAACTGTTCAATATATAGCTTAATTAATCAAAAAAGATAACTTACATCGATCCCTAGTACTCTAGTTACACCATACATATGGTACAGCCCACATACTAGTTCCCTGATCACAGTATTCAAACCGGGACATAAACCACCACATGTCACAATACATGCTTGCACCTCATCCGAATTAAAATAAACCTGAAAATTGAAAGATTAACAATATATGAAGCAAAACATGTACCAAAAATTGTTAGAAAAGGTACAGAGAAATCAATGGTTCTTACTCTCTGACGAGGTCCAGCACGTCGGAAATGTACCCCTCGTGGACTATCCTTATGCATGACTATCTGAATTAATTTTTTTTTTTACAGATAAACAGTTAAAATTTGTTAATGTATTTCAAAAACATACTTTCTTTAGTCTTACTTTAATCTAAGAAGACTCCAGTAGCGGAAAATATTAGAGAGTGATTACCATCTGGGCAACAGTGTCGTCGACGTTCACAAAATACTGCCTATCAAAACAGGGAACAAGAATGCTCAAGAATACTGATTTTCTGCTGATGATGATTATATCAAGGAAAAATGTAAATTTGAGTAATAAGAAGAATACTTGACAACAGAATACGACGGATTGTCTTGCAGTGGATTAGGATATGTCTGCAAGTAAACCGTTTAATAGCATCAGATTGCATATGTTAATATGCAGAACAAAGCTTTACTAATGTGGATAAAAGGGAACCATAAGAGGGATAAAATGCTATCTGGAGGTCCCTTCAAGTTAGAACTCTATTTGGATTCAATGGTGATAAATGTCTCAAATTCCTATGCTTGAAACTACTCTTTGCCGCCACATTTTCTCTAATCCCAGCTAGTAATAAAGATAATGTTAGCTTTCGCAACTGGGAATCAAAAAGCACCAAATTTGGTGACTTCGAAAAGGATAGAAGGCTTGCACAGTCGCAGGGGAGACTGGAAAAGCTGGACAGGCGAAGATGAAAGCATGGATCTACTCCTTTTGGACGACTAAACCTGAGTTACCCCAGTGCATGAGATGTTTCATAAGGAGCTCTTCTTGGCTTTGGAGAGGTAATTATTATTCTGTGCTCTCATTGAAAAAGCTGGAAGCCTCGAATTGTGGAGGATTATATTCAATGTGAAGAAGGCATATGACTACTACCCCGCTGTACACAAACCTATAATTATTTAGAGTAAAGATCTATAGAACGCTGCTAACTATCCTAACCTCGTAGGCACATGCCAGCAGTCAGCACCACCACTATGGCTCTCCATAAAGGTCTTGTCACTCAAGACAACTTGCAGTTGCACACTCTGGCCTCTGGGAATACAATTCACTAAGCTAATAGACGTTATTTGTGCGGAACTGGTGCAGAAAATATAGGTAACTGGTCCTTTCAAAGTCTTAATATACCAACAGGCTTAGTAAGATAACAAGAAATGGACTAGAAGAACTAATCCTAACAAATCTTTGCGGCATGAAATGCGATGGCACTGCAAGCTGCAACTACAGAAGAGGCTGTCGAGAATTTGCAAACTTTTTTTTTTGGGGTGTACGTGAGAATCTAAAATAAACACAACTATTTTAATTGTATATTTATTAGCAACTCTGCACGTAGCCCTTACGGTATAGTTAGAGAGGTATGTATGACGGGTATGCCTGGAATAACGACCTACAATTCTCTCCAAATCGTATAGAAAAAAACTGAAGCATTGATAATGCCAGGATGGAAAACTGGAAACTCTTTCTGAATGACTGAATTGAATGTCTAAACATTACTAATTGGAATTGGAAATACCAAAAAAGAATATGCCTACCATTATTTTCTCTACTCAAATATTATACCGAGAAAAAGTAATTGATCAATTAGCATATCATGTTACTTTTTTTTGTTGTAAAGGGTGGCACTGACCGGTGAGAATCGAGACCAAATTAAAATTAAAAGTGTGTCTCATTTCTCAAGTGAACTCCTAAGTGAACTAATTGCAACTGAGCTAAACTATAATCTGGCTAGAATAAGTCCAATAGAACATGTGCTAAGTGGAAATTCGAAGCACGAATTTTTTAATCTTTCGTACTTGAATATTAATCATGGGTACAACAGGGCTGAGATAAAAGTAACGACTTTTATTCAAAGAGTGACAACAAAGTAAAGCAGAGCAACACATAAGAAAGTGAAACAGAGTATTATAATAATGATAATAAAATAATAATCACCGGGAGATCATCATGAGGGAGATAATCAGTAAAGTGAGGAACATCTTCAAGAACATAACCACACTCTCCTTTAACTAACTTGATTTCATGCAGTTCAGGAGGAGGAGGATCATCATGGCCGTCCATGGAATTAGCATATGATGATGAGCTGATGCCGTTGGATTGGACGGTGGGAGATGGTGTGTTGGAAATGGCGGTGTCGTCGTCCATTGTGTTTGGCGGAGAGAAAGAGAGGAAGGAGGAAGCGGTGTGTGCAAAGTAGGAGAGAGAGTGGAGTCGACAGACGACAAGGTTCTAGAGTAGCTAGACTTGCATGCGTAGAGGCAGCGGGAAAGCTTTAGAGTGACGAGTTGAATGTTGGTTGGCTTGTTATTTAAACGTGGACTGCTTGCGCGACAGCCCACAGTTTATTAATGTTTGGCAAAATGAATCATGACACTACCAAACCAAAGTACGAGTAACAACTAACAAGTCTTTATGGGTGATTTATTAAGATAACTAGTTATAAATCCGTGTAATGAACAGGGTTGATATTGTTTATCTAAACTAGAAAATTTTGTAGATCATTGGATAGATTATGGCCATATTTGGCAATTAGCTGGAGCTGATAGTTGGATTGGATAGCTGGATTAAACTAGCTGAATGTGTTAAATGGGTTGATCAACTGATATGAACCAGTTGGGGGAAGGCAGCTGGTTGGGGTGATTAAGCTAGCTGAACTAGCTATTTACCAAACACATTTTTTGAAACTTATCAGTTGATTTTTTGGTCAAACTAGCCAAGGAGGCACAAACTGCCCCAACAAGCCGACTACCAAATTTTGGGGCCATAATTTTAGCATCCTTAATGATGATTTCTTTTCTTTTCTTTTTTTTCGAAAATATTATTTGTAAATTGAGTATTTAATTTTAGAGTTGATCGAATTAAATAAATCAAGTATTCCTAGTTGGTAATAATATTTTTGTAAATTGTTTATCTTTTAGTTGACAAATGATTTAGGCAATAAAAATTAATGAAACTAAATCTTAAATATTGTGTCTTGTCAACACGAAAAGAATAACCATACAAATATTATGTACAATTAAAACATAAAAAAATTAAATTAATTTTTAAAAACTGGTGTTCTTTTAAAATTTTGATGAAATAAGTGGTGAGTAGTCTGATGATTCAAAGTCAAACTATTTTCAAAGATAATGTTCACATCGCCACTCTTTTCAAATAAAAGATATTTATCGTATACAAAGTGTAGTTTTTGTATTTGATTCCTACACTCAAATAGATTTATTGTAGAACGTATTGCCAGAAGTTGTATTTTTGTTCTTGAAATGCCAGAAAAGAGAAAAATTATATCAAAATATAATATATTATAATATATTATATACCATAGAACATAATATATATATACTTTTTATCTATATCTATATAATATAATAGTAGAGAAATTAGAGCGAGCAAATTAGATAAGTGTTTTACAACGTGCTTAATAAAATAATAGGTGAGAGAGAGGAGTGTTATATGAACATGATTGTGGTCTAGCTGGTCTTCGTCGTAAAAAACTTTCCCACTCTTTGCAAAAGATTGCTAACAGTCACCATATCTGCATTGGTACTTTCCCTTGAAACCTTTTGTTTTCGCCTTCGTTGCTTTCTCACGCCCCTTAAGACGGTCTTTCCTCGATTTGTGCTTCGGCGTATCTTTTTCGACATATTTTCTTCTCTCTCTTTCTTTTCCTTGTGTTGTGGCTTTATGAGTGAGATTGCAAGGGAGGTGAGATTGCGAGGGAGAGAGAAGGACATGAGGGAGGGTATTTATTTATTTTTAAAGCTTGAAACCTTTTTTTACCCATTTACCCCTGCCCATTCATAATGACTTTTTACCCCTTTCGAAAATAACTGTGTTCTCACTACTGTACAAGTGTATCTTGATTTCGACTTTCACTTTACAAAAACTATATTTATTTATTTATGCACGTAAATACGAAAAGTCCTCATAATTGTTTTTTTGAAGGAAAAAACGACAAGGTAACGTATAATTGTTTTCCCTTTGCAGTGTTGAAGAAAGTACAAAAATAATAATAATTACATTTAAATAAAATATTATTTTTATCGAACTACCCCTCCTCGGAAACTTCAAACCCAAAATAGCCGAGCTTGGAAAATATGAAATCCAAAACATGACCGACTGACGTAATTGTCAAGTCTAAGGCCTAGTTTGGTTGAGTTATTTTTTGGCTATTGGGTCGGGTTATCTCAACTTATGGATAAGTCTTTGGTTGGGGTGAAAGCAGGGGGGATTGGTGGGTTTGATCAAACCCATATATGGAGTTGGTAAAATCCATTGGGCTCCTTCAAACTCAAGCCAATGCCTAAACAAACAACTTTTTTGTGGCTTTGTGTTGTCTCAACCTTAACCAAACCCCAAAATCTAGTGACTCAAACGAGCCCAAGGGGTTATGACTGATTTATCTTTTCTTTTATTTTATAATTCGGAAAATCTAGCTTGTAGCCTTAAGGCATGCATAGACTTAACATCATAATTGGGGTATCTTTACTCAAATAAAAAATTATTTTTAATTGTATTCACACATAACTTTATGTAATACCAATAATACCCTTGACCCCACTACACGACTTAACTTCTATATTCCATATTATCTCGACACAATTGCACTTTCCTTCTTTCTTTTCCCCCCTCTTCACTAGATGTATTTCTTCTTTTCTCCTCCTCCTCATCAGTGAAGCAGCCACCAAATATATACCTAGACCTGCCAAATGGGTCATTCGGTTCGAATTCAGTTTTGATAACTTCTGATTTGGATAGACTTTAGTGTTCTAATGTCTACCTAGGTTCGGATTCGATCCCGATCCATATAATTTATTCCGGGTCTAATTATTTTACTGATGTACATTTTAAAGCTCTTAGATTCTAATTCCACAAGAAAAAAATTTCGGGTTATCGAATCCGGTCGAATCCAATTCAGTTCGGATAGATTAAAGTAGCCTCTCTTCCGTCCAAATTTGGGTCAGGTTATTCGGTTCTAATAATCAGTTTCGGATTAGTTTTGTCAGGTCTATATATACCCTTCATGCAAGCACCATTTATTCACAAGACATCTCTGCCTTTCCCATTATTGTATTATTTATTATTATTTTTCTTTGATTTCAAATCTAAATAGAAGTAAATCTAAAGAGTACTCAAGAGGGAAGGTGAATTTAGGACGAAAAATATTGGACAATTTTCAACAGTTGTAGGAGAACACAATGCTTATTCTGACTCAACAGCAAAATGAGTGTATTTTCCAAAAACTAAAAATAACGAACTGATAATGAAATGAACACAAACGAGACACCAGATTGAGATTGTATTTGGATTGATGGAGAAGATGGTAAGTGAAGGACTTAACGAGTTGTGGAAGATGAGATTTATGTAGACGTAGTGTTAGAGGTGGGAGAACAAGCCATGTTATGGATGAGCTGATTAGGAATAATTACCTGAAACCCGATTAATCGACTCAATTGCTAGCAATAATTACCCAATTTTTTTTTTGAGAAAACTATTTTTCTTTTGAAGTTTAATTTTTTTCTTTTATTAAGAACGTGTTTGGCTCCATAATTTATGTCGATTTTTTTTTTAATTATGAAAAGTACCGGCAACAAATTTGTAAGATGAATTATCTAATTTTTCCAAAAAAAAAAAGAAGAATTATCTAAATTTGATGATAGATTACAATTTACACTACACATTATCATTTTGACTTGAGTCACTACTCACTAGGCTACCTCTTAAACCCTTCTCCTTCCCCTCCGTCACTCCAAAACCCCTTACCCACACCAAAATGAAACCACCACCTCTCCCTTTCCCACTCCTTCACCCCTCTTCTCACCGTCACTACCGACACTTCGCCACAAAATACACAGCCGAAATAACCTCAACAACAAAATCCCCATCCTCATCAAAACTAACCCACACAACAAAACTCCTTTCCCCTTCCCCCTCCCCACCCTCTCCCCTTTCTCCACGTGGCACACCCATCCCTCGCCACGCACTCATCTGCCACATCACCCACCTCGTAAAAACCCCTTCCTCCCACCCTCCACTCCACTCTCTCACCTCCTATATAAACACCCTCCCCACCCCAATCACACTCACACCACTCGAAGCAACCCTCATTCTAAAAACGCTCTCACCCTCCCCTCCACTCTCTCTCCTCTTCTTCTCCCACCTCCCTTCCCTCTTCCCACCCTTCACTCACACGACCTCGACCTTCAACCGCATCATCTTGACCCTCTCCCACCACCCTTCCCACACTTTCAAAGTACAGAAAGTCAAACTCCTTGTTGGTCAGATGGAGAGGGAGGGCATTGTTGGGAATATCTCGACGGTGAATATTTTGATCGGGGTTTTCGGTGGCGAAGGGGTTGGTATGTGTATGGAGTTGGTTAAAAAGTGGGGGTTGAGTATGAATGGGTATACGTATAAGTGTGTGTTGCAAGCGTATTTGAGAGGGTACTTTGTTGAGAAAGCGTATAAGGTTTATGGGATTATGCGACGGAAAGGGTTTAATGTTGATGTTGTTGGTGTTAATATGCTCCTCCATGGACTTGCCAAGAATGGAATGGTATGAAGTGTTATTTGTGTGTGTATATTGCGTTTGTCTTTCCTGAATTAATTGTCCACTTGTTTGGTCGTGTTGTTTTGATTGGCCAGTGGATGAGTAATTTTGGACGGAGGAAGTATTTGTTTGTTTATATCTATGTATGTATGTGTGTGTATGCTTGTTTTTTTTAAAAAGTTTGTAGGTTGAGTGATTGAGTGAGGGGACGATTTAGTTGTCACATTTGAATGTTGGAAAGAATTGTCGAGTTAATTTTGGCGAGATTGGAAAAGATGATAGCTTCATAGACTACGACGTTTTTTTCTTCTCAATTTAGTTGTTGCATTGGAATTAATATTCAAGATAAGAATAATGGGTAGCTATAGTTAAGAGGTCCCAAGTTCGAGTCTCTTCAGGGCAGGGCTCAGGATGTTTTCCCGAGCGTTCACTTAAGGGCTCATGAGATTAGTCTGTCTAAACTTAGATAACCTTGTTATCTAAAAAGGAAAAAAAGAGATCAGAATCAAGGATGATGAGCTGACTAGTATTTGTAGCTTTTCGTGTGGAATATGTAGTGAATGAAGATGAAATTGGAAGTAAAAGATCAAGGTGTGGGTTCAAAGGCCTAGCTTATGAAAGTAAATGCTTGGATACTGAATACTTTGAGTTAGTGAAGACGATGACTAAATTGGACGGAGTAAAGACTTTAGGGAAGTCCAGTGGATACTTGAATAGAGCTATGAGAGTTTTTTTTTTTTGGTTAAGTCATTGCTAACTTAGAGACAACTCAAATTAGGGAGGAAGGCAAGTGAACCTAGGAAGTGGTAGTACATTTCTATATGCTATGAATCTGATGTAGTGTGA
>ONZK01003560.1:150383-174641 GCA_900322385.1 Pharnaceum exiguum
AACCATTTATGAGCTGCCACGGGAATTTGATGATTATTCGCTCACAAGTTACCTTCCTATCATCAAATGTAGATCACAAGTTCAATCGAAGGGGTTGAACTGTGGATAAATTTTCCAAGGTGACAAGTCTGAACAGGTTTTCGTTTGACTTTTTGGTTAACTCCTTTTATACATGGCAAAATGGCATACTGGATATCAGGCTTCGTAGGCAAGCTGATAACGCCTTTAAGTTACTTTGCTGATGGTCTGTGTTATGGCTCCTGAGATGATTAAGCTGGAGTGAATTATTATGGGTATACTGAAACTTATTCAGAAAGCAGAATTGTTGAATGACAGATCACCTTCTACACATCTGGGTGTTTTGGTAATGTAGGAGGGTACTCTTTCCAGCCAGTAGCTCAAGGTACTGAGGTTTTCATCTGTACATTGTGATTATTGTTATTTGCCACACCATGTTGCCTAAAAGCTCAAGAAGCGGTAGAAGAACTGAAGGTTGGCATCTCACATCTTTTTGTTTTAACGCATTACGTCAATTAGGTATGTGGCCTCCCCTGTCATCTTGCATATCAGGAAGTCTTGATAAAGTTTTCCAGTGACCTGTATCAGGTATTAACTGAAACGCCAATTTTGAATGGACAAATTCTGTTAATGTATTTTCAGTCTTCCAGTAACGTGTATAATCTGGTTACTGGTCTGAAAGTCTGCTTATTGTTTATGGAATAATAGACAATCACCTGTTAGCATTTTGTGCTGAAGAAGATGCATGAATCATGATATACCTTTCCTTTTATTGTTTGGTTCGAAATAAATTTTGACCAAGTGTGATGTAAATTTTGACCAAGTGCGATTTTTACTCCTTGATGCCCTCTCCCAGTCTGATATACCTTCTTTTTTCTGTGATGGGCCTATTTATGATATATATCCGGCATGCCTCACCATCTGGAATTTTTTCAGGGCAACATTGTTCTGTTAGCATGTTACCTTTTATAGTTTGAAAGTTTCATATATATCCAATTATGTAGGAATATAAAGGAATATGACATGAATCCGAGTACTGAGTATATACATCTTTGATTCTTTGCACTAGAAGGTAAGATTGCAGACAATAGGTATGAACTTTCAGGTTGGAGTCTCCCCTTCCCTGTGTTCCTAGTGAGTACTTAAGAGTAGCTTCAATAAAAAAAGGATGAGGACCATGACGAATCAATCAAGGGAATGTAGCGAATCCGATCCAAATCCTGTGGATTCACTTTGTTGGACATATAATTTGCATTTGATCCCACACACTAGTACCTTTTCTAAGATACTTTATAAAAACAAATGTTAAAAGTACCAGACCGTCGTCCTTACGGCTATAGAATTATTGGGGCGAGAAGGATATCGTGGCTTGTGTGCAGAAATGTGACAAAGTAGAGGATGACTATGGCACTAGTACTTTTTGGTACTGATCTATTGATGACGAGTACGAATTTTATGGGCCATATTTATTGCAACTTAGAGCCTTTACGTGCACAGTTTCGGCAACCTATCAAACTTACTGTTCCTTCTGCATCTAGCGTATGCTCTGTTCTCACAAGTCGCTAGTCGCTATTTTTGTGGTTAGGGAGGGATAGTGGGATATTTCAAGTCTCGCAACGCAGATGCTAGTTATTAGTTTTAAATTGTTTACGCAAGAAATTTTGTGAATCTATTTTATATATGAATGACCATGATCACCAGAGGTTATTAATGATCATTGAGGGGTTATTAATCAACAATTTTTTGCCGTGACCCAATCTCATATATGAAGGCATTTTTATGTTAGGCACTCTTGTCACTACATGAGGTTGCCTATCAAAGGACTTCCATCCTTGTTATGTGATGGTCAAACTGAGCATCATTACAAGTACTTAGTAGAGTTTACACTTTTACGAATTGAAGCATTGTTTGAGCAAATAAAATGGAAAAAATTACTCTTATTGTATAGTGACGTGACCCTGATAAGTGATAATTCAGAACTAGAAGATGAAATGCTAGTTGAAAAAGCATTTCACACACAGACCCTTTGTTCATTATCGATGAAGTTTAGTTTGCCTTTAATTCCTAAACGTTTGCTAACTAATGTCATCCAGGATTACTGGCAAGTGTAGTAACCATAATAGTATACGTAGAATATCATACAAGACATTATTTTATTTTATTTTATTTATTTTTGATTTATCTCGTACGTAATGTTTCTTCAATTAGTGAACTAATATTCTTGTGTTTATTTGAATTGTCAATCACCATTACCTTAACTGGTTATAAATAAATTGTTAAATGAAAAATTGAGAACACAACCCATACCAGTCAAGTATTAGGTCCTATAGAGTCTATAGTACCGAATAATTAGTGAGTGCTCTTGAGATTAAGTTTAAACCTCTTAACAACGTTAACCTCAAACTGATGACCAGTTCTTGCCAAGTTGCCATACCCTCCCAGCACTGTACATGCTACATTGAAATAACACGGCAATTAGGACAATGAGTTTATGACATTTTTTCCGTGGAAACATGTAGGGGAAATTTCTCTCACGTCAAACCATTATCTTTTAACAAAACGTCTGCTCCGAGTCCATGGAACCCTTTTGTGTTGTGCAAGTACATACCTACAGCCTGTAGTCAAATACTTGAAGCCAAGGCCTCGTTATTCCACTTCTATGAAGCTTATTTATTTCGATTTAGTCCAATTTTAGTTCGGTTCATTTTAACCAATTAGGTCAATTGAATTTAGCTTAACTCTAACAAGACGACAAATACAAGCTAAGGCCTCTAATTTTTGCAGAACAATATCCTTAATTGGTTTTGATTTATTAATCGATTCTTCTATCTGTTTTCCCCCTTCATCCATGATTTTTCTTGTTTCAAAAACCTTACAGCAGGCATAAGTGCATAACATATTGAAGGAAGGAATCATGAATGGAAATGCAAGGGACAACAATTTGTAACGTGGGGAAAGGAATTGAAATGGCCAAGATCCACTAGGGTCTAGGGGCGCCACTGAAATTTATTGTGTCGTGGATCCTTGGTCCATGTGAGCATTTATTATCACTTCTACTCCTCTCTCTTTCCTCCTTGAGGTCGGTTCTGCTGTGCTCCTGAATCATCAGTTGTACATCACAATATGAAAACTTGTTTCAGGTTTCAGGACTGCGGCACAGTTTCACAATTCCACAGTTCATTACTTATATAGGTACACTGCTACCTGAATACCTTAGGAGTTGATAATCTTGACCGCCAAGCATTCACAATGATTTAATGACAGTTGCTAACGTTTGTTTCTTTTTGTAAATAGGAGAATTTAATAGGTCCTTCCGCTCATGAGCCACTCCTAATCTATGCAAAAAAAAAAAGTAGAGGGACTATAGGCATTCGCGGGGTAAAAAATGGACGTCCGAATCCATTCTATTTGTTAGCTAGTGAGCCATCCAATCTTCGAAGGGTTGCCTTCTCGAAATATATGCTACTACATTCTTCAGTTCAGGCACTAATTACCATATTTATTCTATTCGACATCTTCGATCATCACTTTTGAGTCTTTGATCTCCCATAGAATGTACAATAGTGATCGAGACCGGCTTGGTGGTGACTGAGCTACTTTGGGTTGTTTGGAGTGGTAATAAAATCTATACCGTGTAAGTGAGGCCTCAAGTTCGAGCCGCAAGTTGGAACAAAGCTTCGTTGAACTGGACAAAAAAAAAATTGATCAATTAAATAATAGCTTATTGGGTCTCAATTTTTTGGTTTAAAGCGAGGTATTAAGGCTCATAATATAAGAAGCGAGTCCCTAACCTTAAAGGTTGAAGATGTACTCAATTAACATATGATTAAATTTGACTTTTGAGGCCGGTAGAAGTGAAGATTGGCAAGAGCGAACGGACCCAAACTACAAATTTGAATACACTTTTGCACATAACATTTTTATACTAGTACTTCAAAATATAAAGGACAATCACTTAAATGAATTTCTAGATATGCTACGGGAAAGGAGTAGTCCACTACTCGTCTTCCTACTTTTTCTCTATTCCATGAACAAATGATGAGGTGTACAAATGACACAAACGCCTATAGAACATAGAAGGGAAGAGTCTAAGAATTAGATGACATTAGGTTGATAGATCATTTTCCAATCATCCAAATACATATGTGTAGCAAAGAGCACGTTTTTATTATTGGGAACGCGCGGGAATTAAAATTTGATTGAGGAGGAAAGGGATAAACCATCCTTCATTACAATTAGAAGCTGCAACAAGTCCTACAAAAAAGTTTGAGACATCCATAGTTCAAATGCAATTAGATCATATATTCAAAGACCAATTAAAGTTACACAAAATATGATCAACTTCCATTGGCTCCAACCGACATAAATGAAAAAGGGTGTGACATTGACACAAAGAGTAAGACATATATATGAATAAAAATTCAGAGTTGAAATATAAGCCACATATTTTTATTTTTTTAATTTTATGAAGAAAAAAAAGGATAATTTGTTAACGTTAGACCTTTCTTTATACTTATACACAATTTAGCGACTCCAATTTAGCAATGTATTAGAGCTCGAAGTCGGATCGGGCCAAAAGGAAGAAATTTTGTAAGACTATCATGGAAATGTTGATACTCCGTATTAGACAATGTCAAGGTTTTACGAGATATATACTACTGTAAATAAAAAGTTGTAAAAATTACTCTCTCAACTACGTCAAGGAGTAGTCAACTCTTGAACTTGAATATTCTTTACGGTTTTCTTTTAATTTGGTTCCGAATGAAACAACTAATTTCTCGTTCCACTATATATGTTCATGAATTATAGTATATGATCACTGGATCAGTCCTGCATCCTGATAGTGGGATATCTAATTTAGCTAAAGACAATGAATAAATCAGTCCTTGACTCCTTGTGGGCTGAGTTTTGCACCCTTTTTCTCCCTTAAGAATATTGACAATGCCATTACAGTTTGATTGACTAAACTGTGTATACAATAAAGTACTCCGTAGTAAACAACAGTTGTAGGAAAGTCCTCTCATCTAAATTCTAATCACAATTCACAACACCCAACGAAATCCAAAATAGGTGAACGAAAAAGGAAAAATAGTGAACTAGAGTAAACTTCTTTACTACTCGTAACTAGTACTAGCTAGGCTAGGCTAGGATAGCATAGAAATGTAGGGCATATGTAGGTGCGGGCATAGGGACATGTCTGAGGTACGATGGATGGGACCGTGCAATGGAAGTAAGTGAAGAAGTATCCTCCACCACCACCTGCCTCTATTTCCATCGTCAGTTATCATCAAGTAGCTAGCAACCCTCTTCATTCTGTATGTATATATACATGTATTTATATCTCTTAGCTTGATGTGAAATGTATTGGTGGACCGTACCTCCATTTCCGAGTTTGTGTGAGAAAGCGAACCAAAACTTGTGCCAGCTGCTTTACTTGTATCCTAAATTTTCCCTTTTTTCTCTCTTCTCATCTTTCCTTCTCTGATCTCAATAATCAATCAGGAGCACCTAGAATTCCCCCAGAAATACAGACTTGAGTTAATACCACCACTTTCTTTTATTCCTTTTGCTCTTTGGTTGTCTCTGCGGAAAATAGAGCGACTTCTTTTGTCATTTGCATTAAATTTGAAAGAGATTGTTAGATAGAGAAAGAAAAGGTCAGGATTCATCAGGAGGAGGATTCCCTTCTCACTCTTTGTGTGCTTATTAATGCTTTATCCATCAAATAATAGCTTATGAAGAGATATGGTTATATGAAGAGGCATCTACAGATTTTTTGCCTCCTTTGCTTATAGTTACATTCTTCCTTGGTTTTTGTGTCACCACCAAAACAAAGAAAAAGTAAAGCAAGAAACACACACTTTAGGGCTCTTCTGATAATTCTAGCTCCTACAAGCTTTCCTATAGTTGAAGTCATAGGAAAAGGTTTGATCAAACCTTAGCTTATACCAGTAGCTAGCTAAGAGGTGTGGGTGTGTTTTCATTTTTGCTAGGGCAACAAGATATGCTGGGCTCTTCCTCATACAGCTCTGAGGAAGATCAAGATCGCGGCCTTTCTTCATCTTTGGATCTATCACTACCACCTCCAAGATTCATCTACCACACACAACAGCTGATGATCACTTCTCCTACACTATCTTCACATCAGCCACCAATATTCTCATCATTCGCATCATCATCACCACCACCTTCGTTGTTGTGCTCACTACCACCACCGCCATCAAGCTACCATCCACGTCAATTGCTAATCACTTGTGCGGAGCTAATTTCGCGGTGTGACTTCTCCTCCGTCACCCGTCTTATCACCCTCCTCTCCTCCGAGTTTGCGTCCCCGTCAGGTGACTCTATTGAGAGGCTTGTTTACCATTTTTGTAAGGCCTTGTCACTTAGAATCCAACACCATTTTGCATCCCCTTCTTGCATTAGTTTTAACCCTAGTACAAGTTCTCTTACCCTAGCTCCTCCTACAACAAGTACTCTTTTTCCTCCCCTTTTTACCACGTCCTTTCAAGCATCCCCGCCACAATCACCACCTCCACAAGTTAGATTTTCATCGTACCTAACCTTAAATCAAATCACTCCATTCGTCCGATTCACCCACTTGACTGCCAACCAGGCCATCCTGGAGGCAGTTGAGGGGTATAAGGCTGTGCACATCTTGGACATGGACATTATGCATGGGGTGCAATGGCCTCCACTCTTGCAGGCAATTATGGAGAAGTCATCCACATTGGCGTGTCCACTTCCCATGATACGCATCACGGGCGGTGGGCAGGACCCAATACTCCTACAAAGAACCGGGGATCGCCTCATAAAATTTGCTCAAACCCTAGGGCTGGACTTTCATTTCCACTGCCTCGAGCTCAGTCCTGACTTGTGCGAGCTCGAAACCTTGGTAAGCACCCTACAAGAGGCCTTGGAGAAGGCTTCAACAGCACTAGCAGTCAACTGTGGGCACTTTCTACATCGTCTCTTAAGGGAGTATGACACAAGGTCAGTCAGGAGGTTTCTTCATATGGTTAATACCCTAAGCCCTAGGGTCTTGACCGTGGGGGAGAGCGAGGCAGAGCACAATCATCCTCTTTTCATGCGTCGGTTTTCCGAAGCGTTGGATCACTATGGGGCCGTGTTCGACTCTTTGGAGGCCACCCTCCCGCCACATAGCGAAGAAAGGGCAGTTGTTGAAAATGGATGGTTCGGTGAAGAAATTAAGGATGTTGTAGGAAAAGATGGAGAAGGGAGAAAAGAAAGGCACCAGAAATACGAGTCATGGGAGGTGTTGCTTAGGAGCTCGGGATTCAAGTGTTTGCCTTTGAGTCCATTCTCTCTTTCACAAGCTAAGTTGCTGCTGCGTCTTCATTATCCTTCAGAAGGGTACCAGCTTCAGGTTCTTCATACCAATTGCTTGTTGCTTGGGTGGAAAAATCGTCCTCTTTTTTCTGTCTCTTCTTGGCAATAATCAACTTGATTCTTCATAATTGTGCTGATGATACTGATAATTGTTTTTAGGCATCATGGTTGACCTTCAATTCTCGTTTCTTGTTCAATGGTATGTATCTTTTACTTTAATAATCACAAGTACCTTTGATGTATCATTTGATAATTGAGATGGATGAGTTAGCTAGGGTTTTGTTGACAGTACATGATCACACAAGTCCGCAATGTTTTTTTCTTAATAAACTTATTCTTTTTTTAAGGGATGTTAGTTTATTAATTGTTTTTTAGAAACATATAGGGATCTTATATAGTTTAGTGCAGAAATGGTTGATGTTTTATATGTAATGAAAGTATATGAAGATGATTAATCGATTTCCTGCTTACATATGGTGCAAAAGGTTGCTTTCCATGCATTGATGTATTAGGGTGTAGTGGAATGATCTCTATTTGTCTTTTCTATTTCTTGTTGACCTATACTTAGAAGCTTTTGATTCCTAATTTCCTAAATACTATTTCATATGTTTCTCCATAGAAATCGATGACATATGTCGATTTAGATAATTAAGAATATTCCCTGAATTGACTATTTGGACATCAACACTCGAAGATTTTGTCAATTTTGATTCCCGTAGAAGTCGTTTCGTCCTTTTTGTATTAATCACATCACTCGTGTGGTTTTGCAACTTCTTCGTTAAACAACTAATTAATCATTTGTCCACTATATGACCGAAAGTGCTTTTTGTCTCTCCTATGGAGTTATCCACGAGACCACGACGGGTAATGAGGCCTTATGTCCTCTTAATTAAGCTCTAGGAGAAGGAAACGAAATTCCACTGTCTCCTTAAAATGATGAAACTTTGTGAAGAATATTCTTTCAGGGTTTATTATTTTTTAAAAATACCAACTATGCCCTCTTGCATGGTGCCATGGTGTAATGTGGCTAACTGTTTGGTGTCTTCCAATATCAGCTTACTACATCATTAATTCCTTCCCCAATAAGTGGCCCTTTGTCGCCTCAACAAAACCATGGAAGTCCTCAACTAAAGAGGCATTGTTGCTCACTTTGCCTCCTCTGAAAGCCTTTCTTCTTTGATGAATCCCCCAACAAAGGATCTTCTTTGTCCGGTGGTCTTGCCAAAGATATATCATTTCAATTATCTCTACCTCCCAAATGTGTTTCTCCTACGGAGCACTGGCCTTCTTTTTGTTTGTTTGTTTGGTTTGGTTTTCTCTATATATATAGTAAACTATTAACCTACTTCAGAATTATTCAGTAATTTTTATTTTAATTAAATTACTTATTCATATGAATTCATGTGATCATTTGATTGCGTAGTGTGTTTCATGGATTACTTGTCATTTGATATATCTTGATTTAAGCCTCGTGTCAGAGTGTTCTGCTCCATGTCCAATAAGAGAAGGAAAAAGAAGGACCGGTCTCTTTTCTAGCACATCAGGGCACGATGCATGTTATGATATTGGTTGCGTTTGGTTTGAGGTGAAAGTGTTTTCAAAGTTACTTTCGAAAATATAGTGTGTTTGGCAAATTTTTGGATGTGTTTTAGATTGAAAGTGTTGTCAAAAAGTGACTCCAAAACGCTTTCGGTCAAAACAGTTGGTGAGCAGTCGTACGTAGACTCACAACACCTCACTTTTCAAAGAAAAATAATCTTACAACACATGTTATAAAGAATTTTGCCAAACACTCAATGTTTTATTTGATAGTTACGTACAAAACAGCCACAGTAATACAACACCGCTACAACTACAACACTTCACAACAATCCCAAACTAAGTCATTATCCTCGAAAAATACTTACGCTAATTTTAGTTAGTGTAGTTGTGTTGTTGAGAATTATCAATGAAAATTATATTAAATATAGAATAATTTGTGTAAACCCGTTTTATTTATAAGACAAAGTTACTAATGATCGATCAGCGGAAGGTCACTAATATATAACCACTAAAGGGTCATTAATCAACTGTATCTGTCATCCTCATATATGGAACAGGGTAAATGTTTAGCTTAAGTTAACTTACTGCCTAGCTGGCTAGCTAGTGTATGAAGATGCTTTGCTACTACATCAACGGAAATTAATATTCGTAATTTTGAAATGGTTGTTTAAGTGGTTAAAAGGTTGTTAAAACTTAAACGAATGCGTCTTTACATAGAGTATCACTCCGGATCCTCTTATTCCGAATGCTGACCTGAGGAGGCATTCGTCCTGGAAGTCAGTATTATTAGAGGGATTAGCCCTGTTGTGTTTGACCATCAAAGATGAATGCAATGGATAACTGTCAGCTAATGCATGTATCAGTAGTTGCATTGAATTGATACTTTTTTTCTCAAACTTCTTGAAGGTGCGTCATATCGTTTTCTAAGCATCTTTCTATTTGAATCGTTTATTTCAATCAGAGTACCGGTATTCATAGGATGTGTTTGAGATTAAGATATGAACTGTGTATGTGCTTTCAAAATCAGTTTTGAGTTTTGACATCTTTAATATTTTTTTCCCTCAAGGGGTAAATAAAGGAATCTCGAGGGGATATCCAGATCGAAAGTACACATCCTTAAAGAATATTACTCCCTCATTTGTTTCTTAATCATGTTCTCACTTTCCTTTTTAGTCCGCTTTATAATATTGTTCGTATTTTTATTTTGGACCTTTTTTTTTAACATCATTACACCCTCACCTTCCTTACTTATTTACAACATAACCCCATGCCATTTCCAATTCTCTTTCACCCACTTAATAAATCAAGGTTAATTTGGTCAAATAACAACTATCTTAAAAATTGTGCCACAACACAAAAGGAACAAGATTTAGAAACGAAGGGAGTACTTGCTTATGATATGTGTAACAATAGCATAATTGCACTTGTGTAACCGCGTGGGCACATCAGCACAATCTGAAACCGTCTCCTGATTTTCTACATAAGGCTGCGTATATCATACATTCATACCTGCTCAGTACCTATTTGAGGGGAGATTATGCTGGGTTGTTGTTGTTGTGTAACCGCATAGTCAATGCACTAGTAGTCTTAAACTAATTAAACTGAATTCTAATTATAAATTGCGCTTAAATTTTTGAAGTCAGCTACTAAAATCTCCCATATATCTCCGAATTCGAAATTTGCTTTAACTACATTGAGCTGAATTTTATTATTGGAAACGATTGTTCGGCTTAGTTGAAATATGATATGTGTTATTCAACTTTAGTTTTAAAGCCTCTTTTTATAAAAGAAGTTCAATTCGGTAAATTTTAGTTCAATTTTAACTTTTTTTCATTCTATTTCAGCTCGACATTAGTCTTATTTTGCCTACATTGATTTTTTCAAGTTTAATCTGATCATTTTTAGTCAAGCCATTTTTTCAGTTAAGTGAAGTTTAATTCATATTTATTTCAGCCATATCTTTCAATTAAGTTCTACGGAGTATTAAATTGTTGAAATACCTTTCAATTTCTAACAACTTGAACTCATTTTAGTTTTGGAATAATGTTCAATTCAATTTATTCAATCTAGTTTGGACTTTGGAGCATATCCCCACGTAGCACACCCAAAAAGAAGAAGTCAATCTAGTTCAATGGTACTCTGATGTCATTCTTGGCCCGAAAGAAGTCACTATGGACCAGCTAGGCCAGAAAAGAAGTTTCCCTAAAGCGTGAGACGATCATAATGGATCTTGTTCATGAAGCTGGCCCAATTCTATTAGGATGAGACACGAAATAACAACGATGAAGGCTGACAACTTCATCGTTGTTTCTGTCAGTCATGCATGGGCCGCCTGGCTAACTCCGCTATTTCTTTCACTCTACTTTCCTGATTGTCTTCTCTTCTTTCCATTTCGCAAATGAGTGTTCAGCAGTTTTAATTAAGACTACTTTCTCCAGTTAAAACTTGTTCTCCAGTTAATACTGTTCTTTACTTTAGTTGTGTTTTGTTCAGCCGTTCAGGTAGTAATACAATTATGATTTTTTCAGTTTGGTTTTTTTTTTAGTTTAGTTCAATTTAGTTTTAGTTATAATTTTAATTGCCTTCAATTAGTTTTTTTTTTTAAATTTAGTTCAGTTTTTTTTTTAATTCAGTTCAAATCTTTTCATCATACCAAAACACACCCTTAGCCTCCAAAAGAATAATTAACACAAAAACTTATTTACACCCATGTAATATATGAGGCGTCGTTGCTTAATGACCCTTTTTTATCATTAATGACCTCTTGTTAGTTATTAATAACTCATTTTTTGTCATTAACAATCACATCTCATATATGAGACGAGAGCACAAAAAAAATTCTATATACTTACAAGCACATTAAAAAGAAAAAAAATAATATTAGACAATGAAATGTACTATGCAACAAAGAGAGTTTTTGAGGTGAAAGTAACGAATAAGCCTCCTAAATTTTTATAGTCGTATGTTTACTTTTATTTTCGACAATGGATATAAAAACATAGCACTATCTTAAGCTAACACTACTAGAAGCTAAATATTAGCTATAAAAAAATTCATTACATAATCACAATCATATAATTTTACATTTGGAATCAAAAATATTAGCTAAAGGTCATATCCATGAGTCAATTTGACGAGTTCAATCAAATCATATTGTAATAATGAATCGAGTTGAATTGAATTAAGATTTAGAAAGTTTAGAAACCTAATTCTCCCCATGCACCACGGGGCAAATATCTTTCAAATTGAACTAACAATCAAATTGAATTGAAGCAAATTAATTTGAATCAAGGAGGTATTGAATTTGAGTTCATTCAAACCATCGGCCAACTATAGCGGTGACATTCCTAAGGGCAAGTTTATCCCTACAACTCACTTACAACTCTTCACAAATTTCTATGCATCATACATCATCTTACAACTCAATTTTCACCTCCACATTTTCCCTACAACTTTGTTTACAACTTCTTTAAATTTGTGTAAATGTTTTGTTTTTTAAAAATCAAATTTGGGTGGGTAGAGTTTGAGAAGAAATACAATATAAAAATCAGCAAACATTTATTGAAAAAGAGAGATAAAGTTGCAAAGAGGGGTATTCATATAAATACCCCATCTTGCAACTTTGTAAGAGTTGTAACAAAATTATCCCTGCAATTGGGGTTGCAACTCCTTTATAACCCACTAAAGTTGTAGGGATAAAGTTGCCCTAATAGAGAGAAACAAAAGTGGGGCAAAGATTTTTGAGTTTAAGCTTGTATTACCATATAAGCCATGGTAATCATTGATGACAAATATTGCTATGGTACCACACGACATTTACCAAGACACGTAACTAAGCAAGTTTTGATACTTCAATGGATGCCCCTTACCCAACGACGATAACTAGCGTGAGGAAGAAGCACTGATTGTTCTTGACTCGATTTTTTGACATTAATGTCCCATATTTACTTTAGGAGCTCATTTCTTCACAAATTTAGAAAAATTTGTAAGAACTATTGTTTCATATATGAGGTTGGTGAAGGGGTTATTAATGTTTATCCGAGGGATCATTAATACTTATTCGAGGGATCATTAATTCTCGAATAGATAGTCATTAACAGCCCATTATAATGTTTGAAACGGCTACCCACCTATAGTAGATGGGTGTGGACTGTGGTTATAAATTCTTACAATAAAAGAAAAGGATTTTAATTAAGTTAGTTGAACTTAAGTTTTTAAAGTTGAAAAAAAATAAACACCAAATTTTGGACGGATGGATTACTCAATAGTACTTCAATCACGTGCATGTATATGCTCATTGAGTCATTGCTCAACATAACAAAACGAAGTAAAAAGCCTTTATTAATATATTGATGATTACCTTAGTCTAAAATAATCGTTACATTTACTTTTAGGTAGCCATACGCGTCTAATACGCCTTATGAAGTATGAACAGATCGAGTGAAACACAAATTCTACACAAATTCAGAAATTCTTCTATTTTGATGAAACAAAGTTTGAAGTGCTCGTGACTCGTGAGTCGTGACATGTCCCTTATAAAGAGGGCTGCAAAACACATACGTTATACTCAAAACACATACGTTATACTCAAAACACATACGTTTGAAGTACTTTCACTCTAAGGCAAAACACCATGAAACTCCTATTAGCGTTGTGTTCCTTGCAACTAATAACCCTTATTATTTCTCCCACCACCAATGCTCACGAGGAGATCGTAGCTCACCAAATCCACCTCCTAAAACCGCGCTCTGGTTCGGCTGGCCTCCTTTTGCCAGGGTTGAACTGCAACAGTTGGCAGCTGGCAGTCGAGACCAACAATGTCCAGGGATGGAAGACGGTACCTCAGCAATGTGAGGGGTACGTAGGGCATTACATGTTGGGGGCTCAGTACCGGAAAGATTGCCTTCAAGTGACAGCAGCTGCACATGACTTTGCTAAGAGCATCAATGTCACTAAAGATGGTAAAGATGTTTGGATATTTGACATTGATGAAACTTCCCTCTCCAATTTGCCCTACTATGCTATGCCCGTTATTGGATTTGGGTAAGTCATGCTTATAACTTCTTTTTTTGTATGGAGTTCATTCCCCTAGTAAGAAAGCTTTTCAAATGAACTTAATTAATATAATTTCTATAGGAGCTAGAGCCCCCGCTGGCTCTATAGAAAATTCGATCTATTGATTGTTTTACTGTTTGCAACATGCATAGCCATGCGCATGTTTAATTGCACGCAAATCTAATTCCATTATTTTACACAAATACTTGGCTTATCAAGAAAAAAATTCAACTATCGAGCCCTTCTATTGTTGGATTAAAGAAAATGACAAAACGTCACAAACTATGTATAGTTTAATTTTGAATTACAAAAAGACCCCCACTAAATGAATTGATTGGATTCTCTATTTTCCTTGGTGTATCCATTAATACGCTGTTGTTTGCTTTTCCAATTGATCGAGTTTCATCCGTGTTATCCTTTACTAGTAATTAATAGTTAGCAATTACAGTTGTTTGGTACATTATTTATCATCAACGATTAGCTAGCAGTTTTAATGTACAAAACTATAACAGGGAACTACCGATGAGAAATTATTGCCAATAATAACATTTGTTAGAAGAGTTTTTCCGTTGTTTGAGCTTCATCACTAAACAAGTCCAACAATAGTTTTGATTAATCGACCTATGTACTCTTATAGCATAATACTACTTTGTACTCATGCATGCTCTATACTATCTACTAAACCGAACTCAGGTGTTACAAAAACAAATTTTTGAGTAACGATCTGGAATTTTTAATTTGGAGCAGAAAGTTATACTCCATAGTCCATACTATAGAACTCAAATTTCCAATATGGCAATGTTGTTGTTTCCGCGCTGGTTAATATGCATATGTTTTATTATTGTGCGCAGGGCACAACCATACAATAGCACAGCATTCAACGAATGGCAGGCACAAGCTAAAGCACCTGCAATACCGTCAGTTCTACACTTGTACCAGAAATTGCTTAAACTTGGTTTCAAGATAGTCTTCCTTTCGGGAACTCCTGAGGCCTACAGAGAAGTCAAAACGCGCAACATGAGGAATATTGGCTATCATACTTGGACGAAGATGATCCTAAAGTAAGCCCCTAATCTTTGAATATTATGGTATGCTCTTTAAAAGTGAACTTTTACTAATTAAATCGCCTACTTTTAATCTGAGATGTCTCGAAGTCTAGTATTAAAACAGCAAGAACACTCTTGAACCGACCCAAATCAAATATCTTTTAATGGTGAGTAGAGGTAATAAAGGAATTCTGTGAATCAACTCAAACCCGACAAGAAAAAAACGAAAATCATTTGGAAAAGAATTTGTTTTTTTGTCTCCCACGTGCAAAAACAGATTTGAAAAGGCCTATCATTATAAACCGTGATTCATGCTGTTTTTCCTACTCAAGATTACTCAAAGAGTCCAGAATCTTCAATCTTGTACGAGTAGTAAATTGGAGAACAAATTAAATCATACTTTCCAATAAAATTGTATGAAGCAGTTTCATATATGACCCTGTAACTGCACAATTATGACCCCTCGTCTGAGCTTTAATGAACCATTTACTACACAATATAACCCCTCTCACGCAGTCTCGTATCATGAAATGGGTTCACATAAATTTTTCTCCAGATTCAGACCTTCTAAATCGGAAAATAAGAAAAAAGAACCCTTGAAATAAAAGGATCGTTGCTCCGCCATAGGGCGACCATCAAATAAAGAATCGGTTACGAAACACATGTTGCATACTTGCACGAGATAAGGCGCTGGCAGAAAATGCACCTAAACTTTTGACTGGGCATGCAAGCAATGACGAGTGACGATCCACGCATGGTGACTTTAGTTTTGGTAGTGATTTTAATTTATTTAATTTAACAGTATCTGTTATGATTCAACAATGCAGACAAGCAAATGAAACATCCTTGAAAGCAACAGATTACAAATCAACCAAGAGAGCTGAGCTTGTGAAGATGGGATACAGAATCATTGGAAATATTGGTGACCAATGGAGTGACCTCTTGGGACCTTATCCTGGCATGAGGACTTTTAAATTGCCTGACCCAATGTACTACATCAGCTGATTGAAGGTACAAACCGATCCCAAGATAAACTGAAAACATCAACCTTCGTACTTGTGAAATGATCGGTATTTAGTGGCATATCAGTTGTTATCAAGCTTTGTATCGTATAAGAGGTCCTGTTGCGGACTTGCTGTCCTTGACTTTCCATTGTTTTTGACTTTTTGTTAAGAGTAAAGTACATTTTCTTTTACTGCCAAATGTTAAGTGTAGAAGTTATTAAAAAAAACTAGATAGCCAGCTACATAGTTATTAAAAAAACCCCAATTATTTGCCTCTTGCTAGCTCGCCCAAGCCAATTACTAAAAGTTTGAAACAAAAATAAAAGAAGAAAAGAACCGTGAAATGGAAAAAATTGGAGACAGCTAGTCTGGTTTAGACAAGGAATTAAATAATGAATACAATGCCACTGTCCAGAATGCTACTCGTATAAGGTTTGGGGAAATTTTAGGGACCACCAACTTTTGCAAAGTGAAACTAATGTTTGGATACCTATATACTAGTTTCATGACATTATATTTTGGTGTCCGATAACTATAATGTTAAATTTTTGTTAAGTTTTAGCAGGTATCTGCCGTATATTAGGCTGTAAAGAGTATGTCTCAATTTCATTCTACACTTGATAGTTTTTGGGACAGATGTATTGTCATTTGTACCTAGTATATAGCTTGACACATCAACAAAACTTAACTATAATTTGGTACCATTAGTGTTGAAAATTAGACACTAATAAAAGGAAAAAAGTTGTATGAACCCATTTCGTATAGGAGATTGGGTATTAATGACCCTTCGACTACACAATAATGACACATCGACTACGCAATAATGACCCCTCTCACCCAGTCTCATACATGAAACAAGAGTATTTGAAGTGTAGTAAAAAAATACAGGGTACCTAATTAATAAGTAGGGGTACCTACGTAATATAACCATACACTTTCACGGGCCAACCGGCCAAGTTTGTCCTCAATTCTTTCTCGGCCTGACGAAGAAATTTCTAAAACAATTTAGAGCTTGTTTGGTTAGCAATTTAGTTCATAGGAAGTATCATTTCTCATGAAATATATCTTACTATGTATGTTTGATTGTGGGTCATTTTGAAAACAGTCTCCCGATTTTCAAATAAAGGTAAGGCCGCGTGCATCAGACCTTCTCATTACCCCATCCTAGATGGGATTCCACTAAATTTGTTGTTGTTTATGTATATTTGACTAGTATATATTAAGTTATGGGAATTTTGAATTGTATCTTCCTATGCATGTTGAATCAAACAACTTTTGTAATTTTGCACAAAATACTAGTTCATGGGAAACTTTGCTTCTTATCTCATCACATCTCAAATGGTAACTGTATAAGTGCAGCCGTACTCGAACGAGGCTACAACAACAATAACTCAGTCTAAATCTCATCTCAGATTGGGTATTGAGGGAGTCTAATGCACGTAACATTTCTCCGAGAAATCGGGAGACTGTTTCCATAATGTCCCACTTAGTACCTTTATGAGAACCCCTTTGTATCCGCAAAGAAATATCGTTAGAAACCAATGTATTCATAACAACATTTGTACCCGCGGTGAAAAAATCATTAGAAATCAATATAACCATAAATATATAAAGTTGTGGATAGACATGAAAAGCCCCAGTAACGCATAAGGAAAGCACCTGTAAAACACAAAAATTTGCAGGCCAAACGACAACTATAGTGCGAACACAACATACACAACAGAAACAATAAACTCACCAAGTCCTTGCAGGCTAACACTACACCCTATCCTAACTTTTAACAGGTCTAATATCGTACCATAACACTTTAGTACTGTAATCCTCATTCTTTTCTTTTCTTTTTTGAAAGCGAAGTAATCCTCATTCTCCAGAAATTATAGATTCACCAAGTCCTAATTACTCGAACGAGGCTGTTTACGAAAAGTCCTGTGAGGCCGTAAGTCAAAACAAACATACAACACCAACAAACGAGTGTCAAAGAGTACTCGTCAGTCGTCACTCCTCCTGTCGTCCAAGTCGAAAGAAAACTTACAGTCCGTAAAACATACATGGCCCATGGGCTAAGCTGCATACTACACCATATGTCTAGGCCACTTGGCCCATGAAACTCACATTTTCCGCCCTTCCCTTAAACCCTTCAAAACCCTAATAATTTCCTCTGCTTTATATACTCCCATCCACCAAATCACAACACCATCTTCTCTTTAACATAGCAGTCGCCGTAGTATTAACATCCTCACATCTGTCTTTCTCTTTTTTCATTCTTTTACCTGTTGTTGTGCGAAATTAATAAGCAGAGATTGTGTGTATCGGCTGGTGCTTAATCCATGCACTAAAACACGAAAGATTTCTCTGCAATACCATTTGGGAAGATGGGCAGTTGTGTTTCATTTTTCTGTTGATTTTCTCGACAATCATCTTCCCCACATCTTAGTAAAAAAAATCCATCTTTCTTTTTGGGTTATGGGTTTTTGTTAGTTTTATGTTTTGAGTTGATTTTACCATTGTTGTTTGAGATGGAAGTGATGATTATTTCCCCAGATGATCGAAGCTGATTATACCGAGCTATTTATATTCTCTCATCAGAGAATCCAAGCCAGAAATCTGATCCATCTCTTTTTCAATTATTTTCTTTTAAGTTTTTTTTGAACAAACAATCTAATCCACAATTTCTAAAATCCCTAAAAAGTTTTGTCAATACAAATCTGGGTTTTTTTGTTGCCTTTGGTCTTTGTGGTTTTTGATTATTTGAAATTAACTACATTAATTGTAATCTTCTGAAGCGGATATTGAACCTAAATATAAGACATTTCTGATTTTGGGAGCCAGATTAAATTGTTAAAATGAACAAAATAAAAGTTTGGCATAATCGTTATTCATCGTTGGTCCGTTCCAAAGTTAATAATCATAATTCATAGGTCTTTATTGCTTTAGAACTACTAGCAAATTTGTAGATTGTCTACGAGAATAAGCCCCAGTGACAGTATGCAGTTATGCACTTTGCAAAAGCACTGACGAAAAGATGTGAAATTTTAATCTCAATCTCCAGCCAAAGAATCAGTCGTACAGTTGACATTGGAGGCTTATAAATCTAGTTTTGACTTCTGATTGATATTTTAGTAAACGAATTTAATTACAGAAATGAAAAAGCTAATCACGAAGTGATTTTGCCAAGAAGCAAATGTATGGGGCCAAGGATTTTTTGTGATCTGACCAAACTACCCATAACAATTATAGAAAGTAACAATTAAATATCCTCGACTATCATCTCCTGATATCTCTTTATTCTATATCATCTCCTGTTATACTATGTCACAGTCCGAATTCATTGCACTACCACGTCAAAAGTGCCATCCAGTACTAAACTCCACCGGTTCACCACCGTACCGCAGCCATCCAACACTAACAATTAGTGACGCTATCGTCGCCCCACACCAAATCGAACTTTTCCCTTTGCCAATTCGCCGCCTATATATTGTTCTGAGAAATAATTTCCTAACATTCTTACATCTCAGAAATCAACACCGGTTTCCTCACCAGCACCACCCATCCCAAAACCCAAGACTTTTCCACCCCAACACACCACCACAACAAATAAACATTACGGCTTGACCGGTGGCAATCGACAGAGTAAGTTTGCAAGGATTGAGACTGCGAATGGGGCAAACATAGCCGTTGGCTACGCCGGTGGTGGTAGAACGAGCGACGTGGCAGGGGAGATCAGCCCTTCAACCAGATCGATAATAAAAAAAGATAAACAAAAACATTAGTTTTTCTTTGGGTTGTTCGTTTGGAATATCGACCAAGCCACATTGTAAATAGTTTAACTAGCGAAATATTTTTACTGGGAAAACGTAGCAATTATAGCTTGATTGGAAACAATTTTTTAGTCCGTTGGATCAAAGTCAAAGTCATGGATGCAACAGACAATCGTTTCGAAAATAATGGTGTGGAGAGGGGAGGATCGGAGTTGGAGTGGAGCGGCAACAAACCGAGTCACCGAGTGAGTTTTTTTTTTTTTGATATAAGAGTGAGATATTTTTATGCATGTCAAATACTCCGTATTAGGAAAAAAAAAAAAGTTTCTGTAATTGTTATGGGTAGTTTGGTCAGATCACAAAAAATCCTTGACCCCATACATTTGCTTCCTTGGAAAAATCACTTGCCTTATTATCTGTGGATAAATATTACTATGATCCTGAAGTCGGAACTCTCTGCAATCTCTCTTTACATACTATGATTGACAGAAGTGGTCAAGGGTGGTTATATGGCTATATGCTAGTATGCTACAGAAGTCTTTAGAAGTATCCACCCAAACACCCCGTATCTGCAATTGTGCATCAGTTGGGCTGCAGTTAAATAATGAAGTTGAGGCATGTAGTGGTTCCTGGATCGAAATCTGTTGAAATACCTGGATCAGATAGTAACTGGTGGTGTGCATTACTGTGCAACCTGGAAAAAGTACATGATCTTATGTACCTTCGAGGTCATGTTATCTTGTATCCTAATTTTCCAAACCAAGCTAGCTTTTCAACGAATCATATTGAGCCTCGAGTTCATGTAACTTCACATAAAAGCAAGTCGACAAGATACAAGCTAAGGAGATTTATGACTCAACTTCCGGTTGTTAATTTCTTCACCTGACCAGAATCTTTGACAGGACTTAAAGCTGCTGGAGCACAGTTAAAAATGGGTGTGATTGAGTGCAATGAAACTGTAGTCATTATTGTTGATCATGTCAATGGTTTGCCCCTTGGCTATGCTAGTGACAGGGGCGGAGCCACCTTTAGAGTTACTGAATTGCAAATGTCCCAAAATTCCCACTATAAAAATAGTAAAATATGTATATATTTAACTTCCTAATATAATATGAACCCACTTGAAGCTCAGATTAGTGCAAATAGTTATAAGTTTTGTACTTTGACTTTAATTTGAACCCACTTAACTCCAAGTCTTGCTCCGCCACTGGCCAGTGATCAAAGATGGTACATCACCACGTAGTATAAACTTTTTACAAAGAAACATATTACATATTGATACTGCAGACACCAGGTTTTTGCATTTTGGATTTCTGCCAACGAAAATCAACACACATAAGCATCCTCGATAGATAGATTTTCGTCTGCACCCGGTGTAAGTTGTTTTTTGCTAACAAATTATAACACATAACTCATTAGTCAATTTATAAATATCATTAGTTAGTACCTTATTATTAGTGACAATTTCATCCGAGATAAGTGTATACTCCGGTGTACCAAAGACTTGTTGACATATATTCGGTACCCCAAACTGCAAATGACTCGTCCGTAAAATAAAGGCAAAAATCAACAGCACAGAGGCACGAAGTAGATTAAACGTGCTTGGCCTCATAATATTATGCCTTCCTTATCATTCATATCCGTAATCCATAGAACTAATTCTGGCTCTAGATGGTACCAGTAATCATAAATGGTCCTGCACTTAGGAATATGACTAGTTCTGAGTGACTTTAGACTACTTTAGTTTTCTTAGTTTCCTGCATTTCCTTTATTTCACATTGTACTTGGGTTCTTCCCTCACTGCCTATCAAAAAAAAAAACATTTTCTAACTTTCACGACGAAGTAGTCAAGGCCCAAGGGAAAGTCCAAAGTTGTTAAGAAGTCAATTAAATGTGTGAAATCGTTTAAAAAGGCAAGAGATTGCATATTTAGATTCAAGTGCCGCAAAATTGATTCTGGTAGAAAATAAAGGACAACCAATATCGGTAAATCAAATAATTATTAAGAACAATGATATAATTTGTCTAACTTCATATCAGCCCGTAACGGGAGGTAAAGGACTAGATACTCTAGACTGCATTGATATGAATCTTCATTCCGTTGGGATCACAATGCGTAGGGAAGGTGCAGATAAAGTAGTTATCTCCCTTGGCAAGTTTAACATTATCACTTCCGGAAGCGAGAACTTTGGCACTGGCTGGTGTTAAGCTGCATGCATCATAACCCTGTTTATTCACTAGTGCCACATTGTGCCTGCCTGGCCCGTAGTTAAATACTACAGCACAATGGAAAACAATTGTTAAATAAATACTAACAGGTACACATAATTCAACTGAATCGGAGAAATGCGGAAAGCATTATATAAGACAAACATTAATAGCTGTTAGCTTATTTTTGATCCTTGCTCAAACTGTGGACTGACCATTTTACGGGACTACAACAACAACGAGTGTAAATCCCCATTCAATTGGGGTACTCAGATCAGGATGTACGCAACCATACCCCTGTTTAAGAAAACAGAGAGGTTGTTTCCGAAATTGACCAATTGGTTCATTAAGTATTGACTTCCAACAACTTCACCAAAAATAAGAAGTATTGGAAAGTTTTCATAACCATTTTACAAGAGTACGTTGAGCTAATCATTCGATTATGTTTAGTACGTACTTGAAGGGATACATATTAGTAATATTATTACACATTTACACGAAAGTATAAAACTCAAAGCTTACCAAGTGTATCACCGGCATGGAAGGTTTTACCGTCGGCCCAAGTAGAGACCCCAAAAGACCATCCACCAGCATCACCCACCGTAAAAGTTTCCGCTGTAGCAATTGCTACAAAACAGCACATACCAATGACAAACAATATAGCACTGCCTCTTACCCGGGCCATTTTTTCTTCTGTAATAAATTTGGAATAAAAAAAGGAGTGATGGATGTTGGGAAATTAAACTTTGTGTGAAATGTGTGTATGGTGAAGCAAGCTAGCCCCTCTTTATATACAGATTTTTTTTGTTTTCGAAAAAGGATAGAGGATTGTCCCGTAAACTAAAATATTTACTACCTTATATTTGTGATATATTAGCTTTGGAATATGATTTACTACCTTAAATTCGAGATATTAGCTTTGGAGTAGTTATTGACATGTCACTATGATATCTGTATGTGCGTGCATCAAATGATATCAAATTAACAATCATTGCATTAGTACAACCTTATGGCTAGCTAGTTTTAACTTTAAAAAGAATATGAAAGGAGTTTTAATGCTAGTTGTACCAATAATCTTGATGTAAATTAGGATGTGGGTTTGTTCGTTTGTAATGCCCTGAACTCAAATTGAGCTAAAATGAAAAAAATTGAATTTTAAATGAAAAAAACTGAATTTTAAATGAAAAAAACTGAATTGAACTAAAAACATTGTATGTAGTTAAACTTATAAATGACAAAAAACTGAAAAACACTAAACTGAACTGAATTGGAAAAATTGAACTTTAACATTAAAAATGAACAAAACATTGTTTTAAGTTGAAGTATTTATATTAATACCTTTACTTACAACTCTTACACTATGACATTAAATGTATAACTTTTGCGATTGTTGACAACAATTAATTTTTAATTTCTTATAATAAATATCTTTATCTAATGAGAAAAATGTACGGAACTACCTAATAGAAAGTGTATTTTGTAAAAAACTACCTTTAAAAAAAGATTTGTACATAACTACCTTATATGTTGGGTCAATATGATCAAGTAATACCCTAAATGAAGCATGTGAATGATTTTGCCTTAAAAGTAGGCACTCTATAACTACAAGTAACCATTTCAATATTTGAGATACCACTCAACATTCTTTGAGCACAACATAGAAAATAATTAATTAAAGGGAAAACTGATGGGAATAACCCCAACTTCAGCCGATTATTCCAACATAATCCCTACTTTAAAAATTGTTGAGAATTCATACTGCAACCCTTGTAGACCGGAACGATCCAATGACATTTTGAAATATGTCAAAATGTAATATCCATTAGAATTAATGTATATTATCTTCAAACTTAAAATTGATGATTTAAAGTAAAGTTTAATTATACCATTAAAAGTGCTTAACATTGGATGCGAATTGATCTACCGAAGGTCAAACGGTACAGGTCAGTTTGGAATAACTATAATGTACCAAAGCACCAATTTATTGTATGGCTCTTTTTTATACAGAGACTTCAAACGAGAGTTTATTTAGCTTCTCATAACATTTGCTCTGATGTTAAATGTCCTGTTTGAATCCTTCTACTATACTCCCAGGAGTATATAGCTATATACTCCCTAGTAAAAAAAAAAACAAAAAAAAAAATTCCCTCCCCTTTCCCTTTCCCCTTCCCTTACATCTCCATTTCTCCTTCACCTTTGAAACAACACCACCTCCAATAACCCCATTTCAATCTTTTTCCTCACAAATCAAACTTTCCATTCCCATTTCTTCTCTCC
>ONZK01003560.1:175035-191307 GCA_900322385.1 Pharnaceum exiguum
ACCCCCATTATTTTTCCTCATACAAAGCACCATTGTTTCACTCTCTCTCCTTTAAAAGAAAACTCAATACCACCATTTTTCCTTATAAAAAAAGTCAAACATGGTCACAAAAAACCTCAAACCCATTCTTTCTCATCAAATATTAGTCACAAATACATATTAAGGGCCACGAATTTAGAAGGTTGCAAATTGAGTTTATGATGTCACGGGTTTAAAAAACAGGGGTCACAGAAGAATGATCGCGGGGTCACACATGAATGTTCGAGGGGTCACAAAATGCATTAAGGTCGACAAAGAGGGGTCAGAAAAAGGGGGTCACAAATTGCGCTCACAGGGTCACAAATTATTGTTGAGAGGGTTACAAAACACGCTCAATGGGTCACGGTCTAAAACACCGGGGGTAACAAAATGTGCTTATGGGGTCACAAAATGAAACTCATAGTCACGAATTGGGTTTTAGTGGTTGAAGGTAGACACGAACTATATTGTCGTCGGTGATAGATGGTGGTGAAATGATGCCAAGGAAAATGGGGTGTGATGGGTGTTGTGGGTGTGAATATGGAGAGAGAGTGTGGTGATTATGGGTGATGAGATTGGGTTTATGGATATGAGAGAGAGAGAGAGAGGGAGGTGTTGGGGTTTCGATTGGAGGGTGAGGGGTAGTATATGGCGGTGTATGGTGTCGCCGGTATGACGGCGGCCGGAGGTTGTGGCGGTGGCCGGAGTTTGTTGGGTGACAATGGTGAGAGAGTGGGGTTTGTGTGGAGAGAGAGTGGAAAATAAGTATTTTGTATAAATTAGGTATTTTTTTTTCTTTTTTTTTTATTAAAGGGGGAGTATAAAATATATAGAGGAGTATATAGCTCCCTACTCATAAGAATTTGCCCTGTTTGTGATCAAGACCCGGAAACACTTCAACATGTTTTCTTCCAGTGTCGACTAAGTAATGAAGTGCTTAGATTATGGAAAGCCAGGCTAATGGGGCCTTGTGTGAAATAATGATGGGCTCGATATCTTAGCTCAACCTCAATGTTTTAGTGACTTCCATGATTCCATCATTGTAAATAACAATCTTCATATCTAGCTGGGCCAAAATTTTATTTTTCTTTTTTTTGGTGCGGAGTAGCGGACTAGCAGGGCTGTGCGTCCTTGCTCCACTACCTCCACCACCACGCTTCTTTATTTGTTGAGGTAATTGAAACCGCTCATTAATTGACTTTCTAGAAAATTGCTTACTATTTCGCACAAAGATATAGGCCCTGTTTGACAAATCTGTTATCTGCTCTTTTTTATCATATCTCGTCTTTTTATGTCTCACATCAATTTGCTATGGAATTTCTCTTTTCTTATTTTGTCATTTTCTCTCTCACATCAATTTTCAATCTGCTATATGCTTCTGCTATCTACTAATTACCCAAATAGGGCCATAGAGTTTGTTTGGTAAGCAACAAAATGCATAGAAACTTCTACTTCCCGGAAAGTGAAAAATGTCATGTGTTGTTTGGTTGAACAAATAAAATGAGAAGTTGCTTCCTAGGAACTTATACTTTCTACATGACATAGAATCTTGCTTACAAAGGATACCCTACGTGAGCTAAACTTCTCAAGTCATTTCCCATCAATTTCTACTTCCCATGTTAAAAATATCATTGTACCGATTATAATTGATGAGAAACACGACTTCCCACGTTTAACCAAACGAGCCCATAGAGTGATCATTCATGCCATCAATTTTTTTTTGGCGGTGGTCATGTGATAAAGTAGCCAACTCTGAACTAAAACACTATTTTGTACATACTTGGCTCACGATCGAAAGCCGACTACCGAGTCGAGCTTTCATTATTGAGCCAATCTTAACCGAATCTAGATTGATCATATCAATTGCAACCATCTTCACACCTCATCAGCTCAACTGCTCAAGTCTCACAGTGGCTCGCATCATGTTGACTTTATATTTGTCGATTTGATCATTGATATGACTTAATTAATGTACGTCCTCAAAGCAAGGCGAGCGAGCAGAGTTTGTACAAGTCTACAAGCTCGATTCCTTGGCTAGCTCTACACAAATATCAGATGCAAAAAATTCTTTTCTTTACTATAAACACTATTTTGTTTGTATTTTTCTTATCGTGACATCATATATTTATATAAGAAACAGCACAGAAAAGGTTCCACAATCGGTCACTCAAAAGACTATGAATGTTGAATTAGGTAGCAACGACTCTCACATGATTCAACTAATTTGATAAGTAAATATAAGTGGAACTGGAACGAATGATAAACAACTCTGCACCTAACGTATGGGAAATTGTTGACCTATTATTTTTACAGCTAATTGTTGCCACATTTTTTGTATCAACATAAGCAACAACGCGGCATATTACAATACAACCAAAGGGGACCCGAAAATATATCATCTGATCTCTATATATTGATTTTGATTTGCTAACGAAGAGTCAAAGACCACGAGGAAGAGGGGCTCTCTATCGGCCACCTTGGATAAACTGTCTAGGATATACTTGTCATTGGTTTGACAAGGTAGGTTGGTGGTCATTGGTCAATCAATAATATAACAGTTTGAATAACACGGTCCTAAATGTTCCTACAAAACACGGTCCAAATAAATTCCATTTCTGGTTTGAATGTATCAAGCCAGGCCATGATCCGTGGAATTTTAGATAAACATTTCAGCTTGAATGTTAAGTGTTTCCTCTATTTCTAAACAAAATTTAAAAGTAGAATTGTAAAGTGTGGAGTAAAATTTGAAAACACTTGATTAATTATCTCACAAATATGAAGTAGTCGAATTGTACTTACATATGGTTAAGAATCTTGTGATAAAGAAAACAAGATTAACTATAAGCCATAAAAAAATTACAAGTAGAAGTGTGAGCAATTATTTAGTAAACGCTTACAAAAATGAATTGACCTTTCCAAAGACCATGAGATTAATTTGAAACTATTTGGGTTGCATTGTCTAAAGATCAAATCGAGCGACATGCATAGATGCACTGCCTATGAAGTTCAAAGTATTATCTCCATCTTTCAAATTTATGTGATTATTTTGAATATTATCAAAATGGCTATAAAAACTTTACAACACTTTTTATTTTTTATGAAATTGTTGGTAGTTAACACTTCTATGTAACAATGGATCAATCTCGGAAATAGACCCTCTGTTTTCTTAAACAGTCGTAAGGTCAGTGGCGGAGCCAGACTTTGAGTTGAGTGGGTTCGATTCATCATTATCTCATACAAAAATATTTAAATGGGTTTAAATCATAGTGGAGAAGGAAAAATAGAGATAATTATTACCATATGAAGGATAAATTATAAATTAAGTGGGTTCGTTTGAACCCTTAACTATCAACAAAGCTCCGCTTCTAGATAGGTAAGATTGCGTACATTCTGACCCGAGCACCTACATTGAATGGGGATTTAATTTACACTTGCTTGGTTGTTGTTGATCCAGCGCCATGCACCCACAATTATAGATTCATATTATCTTTATTTCAATGGAATAATGCATCATGTCAAGTTCTTTGAATGAGAACATGCATGCAACTGCATTCTTATACAAAGGAAATATATAATTTAATAAAAAGGAAATAAAACAAGAGAGTGTATATATATATACACACTTACGGAGTTACGGTACGATACTGTCTTTCTTTGTTGCATGGCACAATCAACTATGAAGTCAGCTGTAAATGAGTTTGTAGTCAGGTAATTAATTACCAATTGCTCTTGCATACATGTGCACGTACACTTGCATATAAGAGATTCAATCCTAATGTTAGAAGGGTTTTTTTCTATAAAAAAAATGTTTTGTTCCTTTCTCCTCAAATGTTGATATGTATGGACGGTATGATAGCCACAAGTACACTCTCTTAAAACTTAGGGTATGTTTTGTTAACTTCCGTGAGTTTGAACTGAAACCCAAATAAACTGATTTAAAAAGAAAAAGAGTGAACTGAATTGAACTATGACATTACAAATAAAAAAACAGAGCCTACTCTCTTGATATGTGTTATTGCTCAGTGCTAACGCTTTCTAAATTATACTTATGCAGTTTATTTAGAGCTAAAATAGTTAACATATGAAAAGAACGAGGCCTTAAATCCTTAATTAAGGTTGTTAAACACTAAAATCAATATAATTTAAGTGTGTTTGGCCTAAACTATCATTGAAAGTGCTTCTCTTTTCTATTTTCTTCCTCATTCTCCATCCTCCTTCTACACCTCTAATATAAATCAACTACCTAAAGCCTCTAAATGACTCTTTGAATATAATTAATGACCAAAAGCAAAAGCACCAATTTAATACTTTTGCTTTGGATCGATGTGGATAGTAATTTACACTTAATTTTGGTGGTGATGGCGAAGTTGGAAAAATCACTTTTGAGTTGAAATTAAAGTTTGGCCAAAGACACAATAAATACATGCAACAAAATATTAGGTGTTTAAGAATAATCACTAGTCACAATAATCATAAGTAAAAAAGTTGTCTATGAACATCTGTCATTCTATCTATGGGAGTAATTTACTCCCTCTATCTCAAAAATATCTTTACAATTTGAATTTTTTATCATCATTTTAAAACTTTAACCTTAAATTATAAAAACATTGTATAGAATTGGTAAAAAAAAAGTTATGCTCATTAGACTACATTTTTAGAAATGTTTTTATTATCTTAAAAAATTTTAAATTTTTTTAAAAATGTAACTTGATTACTCTAATTAGTCATAATAGTAAAACCGTTAGTTAAGAAAAAGTCCAACCGTGAATTCTTTGGGACAGAATGAGTAATATAGAACTCTAGATACAAATACAAATATAAGTTGCATCAAAATTTATTCTATGTTGTGATGTCATGAACTCATGAAAGTTTACTTCAAGCATATTTATATATAAGTAATTTTTTTGATATCACACGTGGTTTTCTTAAGTTTTATGGGGCTAAGGTTAATTCTTGCTCACGGGGTGGATCGCTGCCTTTGACGTGAGGGAATTTTTTCACATGATACACATATGAACTTGGTCTTAGAACATTTTTAATGTAAGTTTTTGTTTATTGTATATGTGTCTAATCCTGATTCCTAAATACTCCCTCCTAGGACTATAATATAAACGGTCGGCGATGAAGCAAAGATGACTTGGATATGGCTTATAATGCTTATCCTTTCAATCTTTCATGGTACAAAATCATTATTAAAAAATTTGACAGAGTCAAGTAATACACTCCTCCACAAACCCCACATAGGATCGGATAATGTCGAATCTACCAAGATAATGTTTTGCTATTATTTAAGGACAAAGAAATGCAAACGCCCACGGATTTCACGTAAACAACATTAGGATGCACGTATTTTCCATGCACCCTCATCTGAAATCCAATTATCTTGTCTTTGTTAAACTCTACCAGACGATCTCTTGCTAGATAATACGTGGCCTTATCGTGGTTTGGTACCATGATCATTTTTCCTACACCATCAATTGATTTTATCACCTCCTACGAGCCTTAAGACAACAATTGCTATAAGCCACGTGGTCATAATTATGTGGATATAGGTATGTTCCCCAAGAAAGAATCACTCTTATATAATTCTTGCATAATAATACAACAATATACAAACTATATATACTCAATTCCACACTCTTTCCTTCCACCATTTCCATTGTCATTACATAATATTCATTCTCTCTTATCATTCTTGTTCTTGGAAATTCTTGGAAGCTAAGCTATATCATCTCAAATGGAAGCCTTACAACAACACAAGAAAGCAGTTTCATTCTTGGATGTGAGTGCTTTATATTATAGACAAGCTACATATGATGAAGCTCATATGATGATGAAGAACATAGGAAGGCTTCATGATCCTAAAGAGAATAATGGTGTGCAGTCAAGTGATGATTCAAATTATTCTTCCTCGATTGGTGAAGTTTCATCCAATTCTAAGGAGTCTTGTTCTTCATCCTCGGATTTGCTTGATGATGCTTCATCCTCACCATCATCGTCATCATCTCCGTCCCCAAGATCCAACAGCCCCTTGTTTGAATTATCAGAGCTCATGGACCAACTGCCCATCAAGTAAGTTGACCAAATAATATCATCCTTTACGTCTTTATTAAGTTTTAATACCTTAGATTATAGTAAAGATCTTATTTTTAGGGTCCAGTACTTTACCACTTGGGATGGAAGGCCTAGCCGAGATGGCAAAGCCCTCGAACTCCCAGGTGGGAGTTGTCTGGATTCGAAACCCACCGCCCACAAATATATGGATTCTCTACAAATAAAAAAATAATTACTCTACCACTTTGACCTAACAATTTTGATACATGTTATTTCAGGAGAGGATTATCAAAGTATTATCAAGGCAAATCTCAATCGTTCACCACACTTGCAAGGGTGACAAGTGTAGATGATCTTGCAAAGAAAGAGACGGAATATCAAAGGAAACTGAAAGCTTGTAGAAGCTACGCAGGTGGCTTAAATCATTTTAAGTCGTATACTCAACCGAAAGCCACGATATCAAAGAAGGCCTCAAAGTCTAATTTATCTTGTCTAACAAGGAAACGTAGTTTTGTCGGTAGTCCAAGACCTGCTCAAAGCCCCGCTGTACAAAGTATCTTTTAATGTTATGTACTTATGTCCATACGAGCATTAATTTATTTAGCTTAGTGCATTATGATTCAATTTTGAGAGAATTGATTGAAAAAATTCATTGATATGATGATGATATGTAGTATACATATACAATGCGCCTTCTGAATTCAATATTATTAAGGCGAGGTGTTAATGTTGGTTTCAAGTTATTCTATGTATCATGAGTTAATTATATCATTCTGCCAAGCTGAAACCGAACTGTCGATCGAATTGAAGGATGCCCATTGAAAATTCCTTGTGACATCGGATTGCCGCATTATTATAACAGACATAAGATCGAGTAAGGTCTTGTTTTGATTAAAGGATCAGAGTACGTATAATCCAATTCAGGAGTACTTTTCTGCCAAGGTTTATTGCCTAGCTAGGCTGCCTACTGCTTATCCTTTGTCCAAAAAAATTGAAATCAGAGATCAAGAATTTCAATAGGATTGTAAAGAAAGTATAGTTAATTTCAGGGTAGAAGCGACGATGAATATTAAATTATACAAACAATTGTGTCGACAACTTAAAAGGACAAAAGTATTGATTCGCATAATCGCATGTATCGTCCACTACTAATTGTCTTGTTTTACAGCTCGCTATGATAAAACTAGTTTTTTTCTTATCTCAACAAGACAACAAAGAAGCTACTCGATCTAGGCAGTTATTTTATGAGGTACGGTGTAGATAGATTTGAACCTAAGCTATTACTTCAATTTAGTTATAAACTCAAAGTTACACTTGTACGGAGTATGACTGTTGGACGAAATTGTTTATAGTGTTGTATTTTGAAATTAACTTATAATCCTATACTAGCTAACTGATCGAAAGCCCCTGCAGGATATAAAATTTAAAAAAATGAGATGATTAACTAAGTGATTCATCAAATAAATTTTTTTTTTTTGTTTCACGTAATCAACTCTTTCAAGGAGTATCAACACGAGCTTGCTCAACCAAAGTTTAACAAGTTTTTTGTTTGACCTGTATATAAAATGTAATGAGGTCTATGCTGAGTCTGCAGACTGTGCATATAGATTAAAAATAGAATTCTTATCCAAGTTTGACATGGCATGATTGGCATCAGCTTAATCTAGTGCTGCTGTCTGCTGACTTTCTTTAAAGCCAGACAAGAGGGGGGGAAATACTTGTCAGCGGCCACAGGTATTTTGATTGGATGTGAACTTGTGGTATTTTCCTTGAAAGATCGAAAGAGGGAAAACTTTTATGCACCTATTAATCTATGGCTGCAGCTTCGGAGTTCTGATCTTGTGAACGCACACAGTTTGGAATATTCTAACCAGAAAATAATGAAAATGACGCAAATGAAACAAAACAAAATTAACTTGAAACTACACTAGACATCATTTTTGAAAGACGTCCATAATTGTACAACTATGATTGGTTAAAACTCAAAAGTAGTAAAGAAAAGTATTTCTGTTTTATGTACATTTTATTATTTTAGAGAATTGATTCCACTTGGATGATGATAACGTAACAAAAGTTGTTAAAGAATCTGAAAGAGAAACAAAGGTGCCACAAAAGCATGTTTCATTGTTTCCTGGATATGGTTAATTGGTTAATGACTACTAGCAAACTGATGATTGGCAGACTTATTAATCAAGCATGTTGGTTCCTCTCCCTTGCTATCAGAGTATAACCAATAATATAAAGAGATACGAAAGTCCAACAAGAGATTCCATCGTATAACGACTAGGAGACTAACAAATTAAGTTTAAATCAATCTGAATCACTTCTTAACTTCCTGAATCAAAGGAGGGAAAGCAATCAAAGCATGCTGGTCTAGCTTTTCCTTAAAATGGAAAACACTTCATAGCCCAACAAGGCAACCAGTTTCTCATAGTATGTAATGGAATTATAGAAACTTCTGATGGGGAAAAGACTAAGAGAAGCACCAAAGTAGCTTACAAAGAGATAAGATTAGTAGGCCAAGTTAGAAAATTTGATGGATACATAAAGCTACATCTTGGTCAGTCACAATCTAAGGAGAATAACCGTAGCCTTTATGTACGTATGTAGACCTTAATTTTTGTGGCTAGAGAGAAAGAATCATTTATGTTGCAATATTGACATAGTAATGTTGCTACTTTGATATTAGTACGGTCATACAAAAGATTGCTTCTAGAATTTGCTGCTCATACAAACAACAGTCAAGATTCATTCGCCACAAAAGTTAGCAACTACTATTGTTGCAATGCAATTCTAATTAACAATTCTACAGTAGTTGATCAGAGAGCTAATTTAAGCATTTCAGTAAGTTTCACTGAAATTTGTAACAGCTGCTAATCTGAGATGCTTCACCCAGGAGCAAAGTGGTGGTTAACTTTCAGGGAGACGTAACGCCTCGGTTCTGAAGTCTGCTAGATCTCCTTGGCGTGGGAGTAGGAGTCACCTTGTTACCCCCTTCTTCTTTGACATCCTGTTTGATAGAATTGATCATCGAATCAGTACTTCCCAAGTTAGTTGCTACTCTCAGCTGTTTAGTTCACATCAACATTATTTCACAAATAAGATAATCCTATGTTTTGTCAACCCCTCACATCAGTTCAGATTTATTGGATATGGAAAACAGCACAAAAGGAAGTAGGAATAGAGATTTAGATGCTTGAATGGGAAACTCAGCACAATGTCAAACAGGATAGAAGCAGTGATAAATGAAAACTTCAAAATATATGCTTAAAGAAGTTCAAAAGAGTTGACATATTCATCTGCTTTGAGGCAGAAGAATAAAGCAGCTTCCATATGAAAGCTCTACTCTAGAATGCCAGAGACGATAATTAGCAACTTTAGTACTCCATAACATATCAGAAATTGTAATAGCAGGTGTATGAGTAACAATTTTATGTATCACAACCATTAATTTTTCAAAAAAGCACAATTTTATGTGTACTGGTAACAACAGATCAACTTGGTGCATCATATTAGCTGAATTTAGTGTAGTTTTATTCATATACATGTCAAATGTGCCAAATGCCACATATATACTCAAAAATAATGCAGAGGAGATATTGTATCAAACAAATTCAAATTCAGAACTGAAATCAATGTGGGAAGTTGTTTTACCTTCTTCATAGACACAAACTTTTTCGGAGAATTGTAGCTTCCATATGAATGAAGGTCGGCCTCAAAGAACTCTGAAGTTGATGGCTGTGCAGACACAGAATGAGTGGCACAGCGTTTAAGTGAGCCAGTAATACTTTCACCGATCACAATCTCGCTGAGAACTCTTGGCTGGAAGACCCTAGAAGTATTCTCTGGCTGAACCTCCACTGAAGGGTTCACTGAAGGAGGACGATGCATTGCCCTGACAGTTTTCTCTTTCTCAACATTTGCTATTCTGTCTCCTCTGATCGGTAGTCTAGAATGAGAGCGCCGTGTCACATTTGAGGATGTAGTCCTTGAAGAAGCCCTCTTGCACTTGAAATAAAACCTCACAACCAGGGCTGCCATGACCGTTATCAGAGATACCACAAAGTATACCATTCTGTTTGGAGTCAACGATATCTCCTTGTCCATATCATCAATAATCACCACACTGGGTGGATGATGATGCGGTGTGAATGGAACCTCATCATTTGACAGAGCAGACTCAGATTTCGGAGCCAGTTCAACCATCGCAGGTTCCTGTGCAGACTCGAACTCAGGTTTCAACACTGACTCAGCCATAGGTGGATCATTAGCAGAAATTTCTGCCTCATTTCTTGACTGCAAATCCTTAGAGGTCTGCTCATTTTGTGACAGCACTGACTCAGGCTGCAGAGTAGGTTCAAGCACCTCCTCTCCATAATTAGTCACATTTTGCTTTTCATTTGCCTTGCATGGCTTGTTTGCTGCAATTTCTGCCTCATTTCTTGACTGCAAATCCTCAGCTTTCGGCTCATTTTTTGACAGAACATATTCAGGTTGTGGAGCAGATTCAAACACCTCCTCTTTTACAACAGTAAAATTTTGCCTCTCATTTGCCTTTGGTGAGTCGTCAGCAGCACCTTCTGCCTCATTGGCTGGCTGCAAATCTTCGGTTTTTGGGTCTGACACAAACTTATTCTTCACAAAAGAGTCTGAAATTTTCTCTTTTGCAGGCACACTGACACCAAGATCACCCCTTTCAGCTTCAAATCCCGGTGACAAATCAGGGAACTCTCCATCAGAATCCACATTTTCATCCACAATTGGCACTTCAGCTTCCAGTGCCGGAACTGGCTTCTCAGTATCCACATTTTCATCCACAATTGGCACTTCAGCTTCCAGTGCCGGAACTGGCTTCTCATTATCAGGAATTCCCAACCGGCCCCTCCTTGGATAATAACCCTCATAGGACTTAATTTCTTCATCAAACTCAATATCCTGTGGCTCATCATTTGCATCCATATCATCGTCAACATCCTCCATATATCTCTCATTCTCAACAACATATCTAAATCGACCCATCACTAAATATTCCATATGAAAATTGGGCTTAACTCTCCCATTTCCAACATCTCTAAGACTAGAGTGCTTCAAACTCTCATTCCCATTCATATGATATATCATTCCCCCCACAGGAAAGCTCTTCACAGGCGCCTCTGGTGGCGGCAATTTCGAGTTCATAGAAGAAATATAGGCACTGGAAAACACTACAACAGCAACCGCCATAACCACCTTGAAAAATCCCCACATCAATCCCCCTTTCCTCCCTCTCCCAACCTCTTCTTCCACCTCATAATCATCATCATCATCTACCAGTTCCTCATCATCATTTACCACACTGTCTTCCTTAAGTGAACTTTCAGCAGTAGCATCAGCAGAAACACCCTCAGAATCAGTAGACACAGAAACACTAGGACTCAAACTCCTCATAACAAGGCCTTCCCTCCTCCTACAAGGATTATACCGGAGAAACCGCGGTCTCGGGGAGAGATAGTTATTGAGGGGATCATAGGGTGCAGAATTAGGATCAGGCAAGAACAAATCATCCTCAACATGATCAACACTATCACCGATCTGTAACACATTCTTTGATGAAGGTGAAGATGGGATTTTTGGGAAATCAACTTTAGAACTACTACCCATCTTGTTAGAACAACCCAATCTTGGAGATCTTTTCTCCTGCCACTCTGATAGTATCTTCTTCTTTGGGTTGAGTGACTTTGAAGCTGCAGATATTGTTGGTGACATGAAATTCTTGGGTGGTGCTACTTTCTTGCTTTGTACTAGTGAATTTCGTCGGCTTTCACTCTCGTTTTCATTGTTTCCTGATCATATTATGGAAATTTGTTCAATACCCAGATGGTGTTTTAGCAAGATTTGATCTTGGTACTGATTATTTTGAGAAATTAGTCAATACCCAAATCAAGTTTCTACCAAGAAATGACATTTTTACATGCTAATCATCATCAATTCATCATCAAGAACCAATCTTTTTTAAGTCATTAAACTACATGCAAGAAATTTTATGTGACATTGTGGCTCATTATTGTTATCAAACAAAGTTAATGCTAATTGTACAAACTGCAAGTATATGATTGTACAGGGAAAAATAAATGATACCCAGAAAAGGAAACAGGAAACTTTGATCATGCTAATGAAAAATAAGTGACAATTGAAATCTCTAACAAGTGTTAAGCAAGAACATAACATCAACATAATATGTTACATAAGAGAGTAAATAAAGTGTACCTGAAGAAGAAGAAGGACGATGAGTTGGTGGGGAGAGTGAGAGAGATAAGTCTAGAGCTTTGTCATCCATTTTCATTCTACCTTTTCTTTTGTGTTTTTTATGTGATACTTTCTGTTTTCTGAGATGATAATTGTATGTGACTTTGGAGAAAGTGGTTTTCTTGATGACTACTGAGAGTTTGGAGGGAGAGGGAAGAGGGGTTTGAAGAGGTGAAGAATGGGAATTGGACCGTTGGAAATTAGCAGATGGTTGTATTATAAGTATCTGTATTTTGACCGTTGGAGGTTATTATGTGTGATTTGTTTCTTGAATTGTACAGTTGGGCTTGAAATTCTGTAGGGGTAAGAGTTGGAGAAGCCCAGTAATATAGGCATAGGCCTCTTTCTATATTGCCTAAGGTGAATAAAGACGCCCACATACTCCTTCCAACAAAAGTGGGTGACAGGAGGACTTGATCTAGAATCTCACGGGAAACCAAGTGATGTATTTTCCATCTCAGCTAAGATATTAATCCTAATTTTTTTACTGTCTATACGAAATTGGAGTCCACTATATAATTAAGCAAAAGAAAGTAAAGAAATGACATAAAATAGAAGGTTGAAATTGGAACATTTCTCAAAATCAGCCTAATCTGGTGGAATAATCAGTCTACTGTACAACCGGTTGTACAATGTAATGTACAACACATTTAATTAAAAAGAAAAAACCGTTCTTTTTTTTTTTTGAAACGTGTGATCATCCCTTCCCCCACCCCTTCCCTCTTCTTCCATACCCTCCATTACCTCAACTGTCCTCCCTCTCTTAACAAAACTAAACCCATCATTCCACTCTCTCTCATCAAAAACAAACTTTTCCATTTCACTCTCTACTCATGTCATTCTCTTTAAAATGAAATCCCATTGCACCATGTCTCTGGTTCCATTATATCTCCTCACGCAAAGAAAACTACCCATTACACTCTCTCTCCTTAACCAAAAATCCCCAAATCTCACTTCTCACGGAAGAAGCCAAATCGTGGTCACAAAACATCCCGGGGGGTCACAAATTAATCTCTAGGGGTCACGAATTACTCTTTAAGGGGTCACAAAACCGAAAATTAGGGGTCAGAAATAGAGCTTAAAGGGTAACAAATTAAACTCGGTGGGACAAAAATTGTGTGGTGGCTGGATACGATGGGCGGCGAGGAAGAGTGGTGGTGGTGGTGGGTGCTAATAGTTCAGATCGGGTTCGGGTTTGAGTGTGAGATGAGAGAGGTTAGTGATATGGGTTGGGTGTTAGTGGTCGTCACTGGGTGGAAGTGGTGGTGGTAACTGGGTGGTGGTGACTTGAGGTGCTTGGCGGTTGAGGACTGAGAGAGAATGGAGTTTTTAGGTGGGTGAGGAGAGATAGAGGCTGTGGTTCTGGTCTTTTTGTCTGTTTTGTTTTTTTAAATGAATTTTTTCTTTATTTTTTTTATGATGGGGAGTATATAGCTATATACAACTGGTTGTACAGTAGTATTTACCCTGGTGGAAGAACCAATTGATAATTGGACTCAAAGAATCCGGCCCAAATTCAATCCGATCCGGTAGAGATATAAGTTATATCTGAACATGAGAAACATGATAGTCGAACAAGTCCCAACTAGTATTAATCCAACTCAATTAGGACGCGACCGAGCTTAATTTTGACTTAGTGCGGCCGTCAATTGACTCATAACCGATGCAATCCGACTAATTTAGGGGCTAATTGGGCTTGGACCAAAGTATAAACCAAGCCGACAAGAACCGAAACTAATTAAAAAGTTTTCCTTATCAACCCAAATTGAATCTGACTGAACCGAGATCAAATTGTCGACCCAAAGTCTCACCAAATATAATTTTATTTCATTTAACACCATAATTTTGTTTCATTTAAATTAACTTAAATAGGACAAAAAACCTTGGTTTAGTGGTTGATACTCGATCCGATTACATAAAAAAATAAATCGAATTCACTCTCCAGTGTATGTAACGACCATGGACTCATGGTGTCTCCCCTTTAAGCCAAAAAAAGAAGTCGTGAAATTGTAAGTGTCTGTTTGGCAAGCCCTTTTTAGAGCTTATTTTATAGCTTATTTTATAATAATCTCCTAGCTCAACAATAATCTTTGTTTGGTAAGAAAAATAATCTCAAAAAAAAACAGCTCTCCCAACCTCTCCCTGAAACGCTGAAATTTTCAGCGTCTAAGAGCGTTTACAAGCGTTTGCCTTTTTTATACCATAGTTACCCACTTACCCCTATTTATCAAATGATCACTTTGTACAACAACCTGAATAGCTTGCACCTGATTGTGTATTGTTAAAGCGTACGAACTAGCTTGCTGTTATCATTTACCAATGTCTTTCGTACTTTTAAAAGATTTTTTATTAATGTATGCAAATGTATAATTTTATAAATAGATTAATATTTAGATGTCCAGTTTTGTCTTTTTAATGTTTTCAGATTCATCTAAAGGTAGTTTAACCAAACAGTACAGCTTTAAAATAGGTATCAGTTTTCAACTCTAAACAGCTGCAGCTTCAGCTACAGCTGTGAACAGCTCCAGCTCCAGCTTACAACGTATGGCTTGCCAAACAGAGCCTAAATCGATGTCCTTGATACTGCTGAATACTAGTATAGTTTATTTTGAGTGATCCAGCATTGGGCAAGGAAATTAATAAGACAGAAAACAGCCAAAGAATTCCCATGTTCCGGCATTTGTATCCTGTTCACAAGTTGATGATAAACTAGTCATTTCTTGAGTTGTTTGAATTGAAGGAGACACATCGTTTAATTAGGAAGAATGCTGGCTTGAACCGTAACTAGTCTAGTGTGTATTGCGTCATCTTTGCGAGTTCCTAGTATTTGTTTCTGTCACCTATTATTTAAAGAAGACTACGGGGATGGTCCAAATTAAAACAAGTACATGGACACATGGTTAACTTCACTTTGACAAATTCAAAATGAATGAGAATTAACTATGCATAATAGGAGTCTATTTTTTTAGTGAAGTCCGCTCGATAAATTCTGTGGGAGTCAATGACAAATTCTATCCATTTCTCAATAGTATTCTTGTCAAATTATTGTTGAAACTAGATATATTGAAAATTGGTCGCGTGACAGATACGGGCCGAGCTTTTAAGTTACACTTGTGTCCATTAATGGCCTTAGGGCCAGAGCGGGCTGGATTTGTGCGGCTAACAAGGTTGTCCATACTCGCCTATCAACTATACAGTGGGTCTCGACGAGCTTTGCGGCTCTTTTTTTACTAGGAAAAACTTATAAAATCACAAAGAAGCACACCTTTTTGTCAAAAAACAAAAAACATAGCAGCACACCTAACACTACAATCACCTAACAGGCTAACACTATAATTTTGAAGATAATCGGTGTACCATATAATTTGAGAGCATAGCTTATAAGTTATACACTTATACCAATGTAGTACTATGCGACTTAGATATTGATTCTTTCATAAAACGCACTGTAATCCGTATAGCTTATTGGTGAGCAATTCTACACACATAACGGGTATTTGCACTATTCACCTGCGATCCACTTACAATAAAAAAATACAAGTGGGCCCAAAAATTAACTGACGGTGGAAAGTCGTTAAGTAGCGGATACAGATTTTTTTTTTTAATACGAAACTTGATATTTCCTACCTTCAACTTGATAAAATGATCATACAACTTGATATTAACTCAGGTGCATTTTTTTTGGTAAACTTGATAAAATCATCCTATATCTTGACATTTATATACTTCAACTTGATATTGACTAAATATGAGAATATATGAAGTTGATATAAATGTTTATTTTTAGATGGACCAAAAGTGTGCCGGCTTCGCCGGCAAATCAAAAAGACACCCTAAAAATAAGGGAAGGTGAACCCAAAAAAAAAGGAAAATAAATTAGGGGTTTAGGGTTTGGGTTTTGATTCCCCGACGCCG
>ONZK01003562.1:16275-59487 GCA_900322385.1 Pharnaceum exiguum
TATTAGTATATAATCAAAAATGAAGAAATAATTGACTAAGTATGGAACATACCTCTGTGATTCTGAATACAACCAAAACATGCTTGACGTCTTGAGAGCTGTTGCCATCCTGAGAACTGTGTGGTTCTGAATATAGCTAAAACCTCCTTGACATCCTGAGACCCGTGCGGTTCTGAAAAAACTTTCCTGATAAGTCGCTCCTGCATTCCTTAGTCCAAAAGGCATTGCTTTATAGCAATATATCCCTCTTTCAGTCATGAAGGCGGTGTTTTCCTGATTAGGTTCATGCATTTGAATCTGATTGAAGCCGCTTTGTGCGTCCAGGAAGATCAGCATTTCATGGCTTGCCATTCTTGCCATTCTTTTTCCTGACATAATCTACACAAACTCTCCACTTGCCATTCTTTTTCCTGACATAATCTACACATACTCTTAGATATTTGTACCGCAGTCCTGGTAAACTGTAACGGTTCTCAGAAATGCCAACTGTACTCAGCTCCGATCACACTAGTCGAAACATTACCAGTTGGAGGCAGATTCCAACCGGGGTTTTCACCCTATTCAGAGGGTTTCCCCGTCATCAACCTTGTTGTCCTTTACTCTTTTCAATTCTGTTTACATTTCTCAGCATTTCCATAAACACTCTAAAAAGAACTAATCTAGTTAATCCACAATCCTTCTTGAGCTCGACAACGGTCAGAATTCTGGCTCGAACACTAACTGCGCACTGTCTTATACATGCACATAAATCCTCAACTTCTACAAACATACATAATTTGCTATCAAAATGGATTATTTTTATCATTTGATTTTAATCAGTAGAAGCTAAGGTGAATAAATACATAGCCTTTCAATAACAAATGATATATATTTATTGATAAAATTGTTAAATTTTGCGAGGAGATAATGGAAGAAATTTCATGTAGTAGACTTTGAAGGTTATGGGCCACGTGTGGTGATTGACTTTTGTGGGAGGAATGTTTACATTGAAGTGATATGGCACGTGAGGAAGTATTGTTGATTGAGATTGTAGGGCTGAAGGGGAAGACTATTGCAGAGTAGTAGCAGTTATTAGTAGTTTATGTTAGTAGTTTATATTAGTTATTAGCAGTATTATTGTAGTCGTTTAGAGTCATTAATAAAGAAGGTGTGGTGGTTTAAACTACCAGTCAAATCTGTGTTTGAAATTATTATGAAGCTAAATTCCTAACAATTTTATGTTCCATTCGTATTCTTCATCAATCGCATAGATTGTAATCCTCATGCGCTTAAGATTAATTTTAACAAACTAAAATAAATAAAATACGAGCACTTCCTTCGTCCCAAAGAATATTAAGCAAACAGTCTCCTTTTTGGGGTAAGACTGCGTACATTAGACCTTCATAATACCCCATTTGAGATGGGATAATACCTGGTTGTTGTAGGTGTTGTTCATCGTACCTAGAAAATGTTTATTGTTTTCCTCTTTATTAATGGTTCTATTTTGTTTATTTATATTGTTACAATGTAGTTTTTTTCAGGTCATTATAGTTCAGTTCAATTCAATTTTAGTTACAGTTCAATTCAATTTTAGTTATAATTTTAACTATATTCAGTCTTTTTCAATTAAATTCAGTTTTTTCTAATTCAATTAAGTTCATGAGTTCAGCCTCTTACAAATGAACAAAAAACAACCGAACAAATTAAAACACAACCTATTAAAAATAAAAAAGATTAATACTTTTGTGAGACTTTGGCCCTATTTGGCAATTAGTTAGAGCTGATAGCTGGATTGGATAGTTGGATTTGGCTAGCTGAATTTGTTAGCTGGTTTGTCTAGTTGATGTGAACCAGTTGGGGGAGGACAGCTTGTCGTTTTGCAGCTGGTTGGAGTGATTAAGCTAGCTAGCTAGATGAACCAGCTATTTACCAAACACATTCTTTAGATCTTATCAGCTGGTTTTTTGGTCAAATCAGGTAAGGATGAACAAGCTGTCCCTAAAAGATGACTACCAAACAAGGCCTTTATTTCCTTTTTTTTTGAGAAAATATTCCCTTTTTTCTGTCAAAAGACTTTATTCTTTTATTTTATGGAAACTATTCACGTGTAAGCGGTGTAACCATTTTTACTTTGTTTTGTTTAAGAGGTACAATGAAGTTAGGGAATCCTTCTCTAGAGGGTAAGTCTTAACTGATCAAAAAGTCAAATAAAAGAGAAGGGAGTTGCTTTGTACCGCATCTATTTGTGCTATGTACAACACTTTTTTCCAATCGTACCCTTTTATTTTTAACACTTTCACAATTCTTTTTCTCGATTTTTCCCCTAGTTCCCTTGCCGCCCGTCAGTTATTATTTACTCTGCCTCTCAAAACCTCCCCCTCCCCTCCCCCTCCCTCCAAAAGCATCCATGGCCATGTCGATTTGGGGACACCCATATTGAACCCATAGATGTGTTAATATTCCAGATCCTTTTCCTTTTTTTCGTTCGTGTGTATGATGGTGGTTCATCTATACATGCTGGGAAATGGTGGTGAGACGGTCACCGGTTTTGCTCTCGTTTCAATGGCGGTGGTTAGGCCGCCTTCTGCCTTTGAGTGTAGTGTTAGTGTTGGTGGTGATACCGGTGAATGTGCAATAAGGGTTTGTTTCAAATGTTCAATCATGAGTACATGGCGTCACTTTTGTGTAGCATTAAATCTACGACTCCTTGATGTTTAAGCTTTAATTTGGCTTTTCCAATGATGCGTCTAGGCATCTATCATCTTATGACTTACAGTACCATATTAATATGACCCAAGAAGAACATTTAAATGTTATTGTGATTCTTCTGATAAAGTGAAATGGTGATTATGGTCTCTTGTTTTTTGAGCAATGAAGAATCGAAGATGGGCAGGCTTGCTGTCGACACCAGTAGGCCATTTTTTTATGAGTCTTTTTAAAGGGCAATCTAGGAAATAATTAGAAAAAAATGTTGTACATATCACAAATAGATGCGGTACAAAACAGCTCCTAAAGAGAAAGGAACTAACTATCTTTAGGTGGAACACAAACAATTTCATCTATAGTAGAAAACTACCCAATCTAGCAACTTTTTTGTAAATGTGATGTATATAAACATTGCTCGCCAACTATAATAATTTACTTGTATCTTGAAAGAGTGCGATGCACTAGTCAGTGAGATTTTGAAATTACTCTCGAGTGCCTGAACGACTATTAAATTATCACCCTCGTCAATGACATTTTTTAAACCCATACGAATTAATATCTGCTTGAAGGTTTCGTAGCATTGTGGCCTCCACTATAAGGATTGAAGAATGACCTAAATGCCGAGCTTGAGCTGCTAAAACTTTTTTATTCTCATCCCGAGTATAACCTGCAAGGAAAGAACATCAGTAACCATTTTTACTTGGGACGGAAAGAATACACAAAAGGCTCATAATGGCAATCAATGACAACCAATTATAAGGAGTTAAAACTCCCTTGGCCTTATCGAGATTTCACAAAATTCGTAAATTTAAACATATACGATACACGTCAACACACAAAAACTTAAACGACGACAGTCGGAGAACAATAATGTGAACGAAATATATGGCCACAGACCGCAGACGTATCTCGTAGAGTTGTACAATGGTGAATTCCTTGCAAATAAATAATAAAATAAATTCGTGAGTCCGAACGAATGCAAATCCATGGTGAGAAATCGCCAACGTCGAGTGGTAGGTTTATAATCAATTATACCAATGGAAGCTTTATTTGAATACTATAGAATAACTATTACTATAAATTGGGCACAACGTACTTCCCCTACCAAAATCCATCCTACTCTACCAAGAGAACTAATTGTGACAAAGCCAACTAAAAATGAGTGCCTCATCTGTCCTTAGAGCTACGTTCTTAGTATTGCTATCAAGTCTCTTGTACACTGCTTCTTGCTATGTGTTCGACAACCAAGGCAATTTCGTTGAGAACGGAGGTGCCTACCGCTTATATGCTGATGCACTTGGTGGCTACCTTGGCTTCAAAGTCAAAGATGAGGACTCCTCAAAGCCTTGCCCTAACAGGTACGTGGCCTTTCGGAAGGACAAGGCTCTCCCCCCACCCGTGAAGATCAGCCAGAAGAGCGAACAAACTGTCATTGACAGTTTCCGGACGCTTAACTTCGATTCAGGTGGTGACCGGGCCTGCAACAGGTCCGGCATTTGGCGAGTGGATGGTGGCGACCCTGTTATACAGGACGTTTTTGTGCTTAGCACTGGAGGCTCTTTCCGTGAATCCACATCCTCGTTTAGGATTGAACCGTACGAGGACGTTCCTGGGCATCCTTACGATAACAAGCTTCTGTTTTGCTATCAAGATGCAATCTATGCAGAAACAAAGAACATTTGTTTCTATGTTGGGGTTTTCGGTGACGGCTTATTGGGTCTCAACGGTAATGAGCCTCTATTAATTCAGGTTGTCCCTGCTGGTACTGGCCGGCGTATTACAGCAGGTGACATCGGAGGAGTAAGTAGCTAAGAAATGTATCAAGTGCATGCTTATTTTGCTTTCTTGTCTTAAATAATAAGGGACAAAGGGTGTTAATTTATTTGCACACATTAATAAAGTGTTATGTTCACCGTTTTTACTGTTTTACTCTCCCTCGTATTCCCTAAATTTACACTCATTTCTTCTTCGCATACCCTCTCTTTCTCCAATCGATCCTCAGTCCCTACCCTTCCTCGGACGTACTGCACTTCATCAACTAATTGATTGCTAATTCGATTTAGTCATAAGTTTTTATTCTACATTATTCTGGCCGGTATGCATGCCTACTGCAAGATATTAAGTTCTTAGGCTACCAGTAGATTTTGTTTTTGAAGTTGTTCGATAAAGCTTTCTCTACTTCGGTCATTGTTGTGTTTTAAACACACCACGTCAATGTGGCACCGTCGGTATAAGTTCATTCAGTCTACCTCTGCTTGAAGTATCGCATTAGCAATTTAGCATCCAATTGATAGCATGTACATTTATATGGTTCCCAAATTCACTTACTTTATCTTGAACAATCTAGTTATTCGCGTAGGACATTCAAATTTTTTCGTATCAAGATGTTCTGGTTGACCATGGATTTAACTATACTCCTGCAAGACAATTTCGTTTTTGGTTTCACATCGCCAATGTTCTCCCACCGCCTACTATCCAACATACCTCGGGTTAGTTACCTGAATTGCTAGATATGATCAACATTCCTTAACTAACACTAACCTGTCAGTCCCTAACCGCAGCTGTGCTCAAGACCATTGTAATACTTCAAAAACAGTCGTCCACTACAATCCATCGTCCCCAACTCAACCAAGTTATAACCAGACAAAGGAAACAATATACTGATCAGATTAATACTAGAAGTAATTAGCTGATTAGAGTTATGAATCATGTTGTTCTTCATTACTTCATAAGAGTTATGAATCACGTTGTTCTAACTGCATGTTTTTTTTTGTTATGTTAATCACTAATATCCCATATCAAAATGACTGTAGATGTGTTACAAATTTTCAGTTTGGGCAGACCATGAACATAAGAAAAGAAAGGGCTAAGATGTCCCATGTGGGCTGTAATCAAGGGCCCATAGCGTTCCAACTTGAACCATGGAGAATGGACACCGCTTGTCTGTGTTATAACACTTATAACGGGTGTAAGCAAGTATGTAAATAACAAAGAAAGAAACGGTTCACTAACAGACAGATTTTATTTAGGTTTTCTGAGGCTGTACAGAATACAACAGAATAGAGACCCCCTACCGAGATCGCTTAGCGCTAGATAGAAGATACAAAGGCATAAATTATTCAGTTTGCTTTGATGAACATTTAATCCAAACCTTGTACTAGGGACGCATTCACGGATTCTCTCCAAAAATGTTCAGTTCGTTAGTTTTTAATTTCTCTCTATAATTTCAAAAACAGTCATAAAACTCACCTTACTATATTTAATAAGATAAAAAAAAGTGCCAGGCTAATCCATCCAATGGTGGACTTGTGATCGATCCTGATTTCTCCACATGAGACCAATCTTAGATTCCCACTTTTTATCATCAGAAATACTTACATACACAAGGTGTAAGTTTACACCCACAAAAACTAACTACAAACCATTCTTTAAAAGGTAAGAAAATTTCTCTTTTCTTCTTAATAAATTAAGAGGTGAACTATACTTATTTTAGATTGGGTATAAACTTACACCCAGTGTATCAAATATTTGTTGTTTTGGGGGAGAGGCCGAGAGGCTAAAATGATTAATACCCCCCTGCGCTCTCCAGTGCTCAATTTGTAGTCATGGCCTCATGGGCCAAACTAAGATGACATTCCTTAAGACGAAGTTCCTTATCTTCTAAACATAAAACAAAATAAATAATAAGCATCACTGCCTAAACAAGTAGTATCTGCAACTTGAGGTGGAGCACCTAGCCGAGATGGCAAGGTGCTCCCTCGAATTTCCGGAATGCCCGAGTTTGAGACTCACCAGCCACATAATGTGGCACTCCATACCACTTTAAAAAAAAGTAGTATCTGCAACAACAATGTCAATGATTTATATTTTTTTTAGGGGTAATGATTTATAATTTTGACGTGAACTAAAATCTATGAATCAAAAAAAAATCAGAGTAGCGAACTAGATTTGTTGGTTTTTTAAAATAGGAGATGTAATATCATGCATTAAGTAGTTTGATGTAATGTAATTATCATAAGCATATTCATAGATGGCTCCTAATTGAATTACATAAAAAATTGTGTGAACCCGTTTCGTATGAGACTGGATAGTAATGATCCCTCGTCTACACAATAATGACCCCTATCACCCAGTCTCATGTAAGATACAGGTTCACATAAATTTTACTATTGACATTAATTTCCTTTTTTTTTTAGAGAATTGACATTAATTTCATAGGTTAGTGGAATTTTTGTGTGTAGTAGGAAACAATTACAATCTTTGCCTAATGAAAATTACTATTTTATTACTGTTTTAGTTTAACATGCATTTTTCAAAAAGAGTTTGACCCAAGCGATACTAAATAGCCATTATAAAAAAAAATATGAACCCGTTTCATATATGAGACTGTGTATTAATGATCAACCGGCTATACAATAATGACCTCGCCGCTACACAATAATGACCCTCGATTAGACAATAATGATCCCTCTCACCCAGTCTCATATATGAAACAGGTTCACACAAAATTTTCTCCATTTTTTTTTAGGAATTGACCCTCAACTCTCCGTTTCAAAATATTATTAAAATTTTTATTTTAAACTTCCCATAAAAAAATTTACATTATCATTTCAGTAATAACTTGTTTGATTTACATTGCTTCTTACCTTTTTGGAGAAATCTCAACTACTTTCACTCTTTCTTCCCGCTTCCATTTTTGGGTGTTGCAAATCTTTCATCTTGTTTCCTTATTAGTAATAACTGTTTTTGATAAAATTACTAGTCTTATCCTGCCACTTCATTAGTATTTCATTGCGACACCCTCACATAACTCATAAAATTCTAAAAAAAAAAAGAGATGATATTTCAGTCAATTTTGCTAAAAGTCATTTCTCCTAAATGTGCTAAATCTAAACATGAAGAGAGAATTGAAAAAGAAGGAGCTACTTCAAACTTTGTGCAAATAATAACCATGAAGAACATTATCAGACAAACGAAATACGGCAAAAAACGATGCTAAGCATTTTAGGCTTATTTTCATCAGCAAGTCTACCGTGCACCCTGTACACCGGGTGCCATATCATCATATTTTTTTTAAAAATAATGTGGATGACTAGTAGATATTTTTATATGACTAATGACTAGTAAGAATTTTTATATGACTAATGACTAGTAGGTATATGACTGGTGAGATATTTTATATGACTAATGTCTCCGAACTACCACCTGAATTTTAGCCACTTATATTTTTTCCTTTTTATTTTTAATAAAAAATAAGTGTATCTATACATCTAGTGTAGCCTATACTAGAAGTATTTTCCTAGGCCACTGATAATGGCTTGTTTCTACCATTTAATGCAAGCAAAAGGACACCTTTTCAAAAGCCTAAAGTAACGGCCTTATGCAACATGATTTAGAGATGGCAATATAATTGAGATATGACTTGAGAAGATATAAGATACTTCGGGTTGGCATCATAATCGAAGAAGTTGGCCTCGAATAAGTTGGCCACCTTGTTTATATTTTTAACCGAGAATATCTAAAGTGCCTTCACTTAGCATAGATAGATGTTAGTATGTTACTACCTTGGTTCTTTTGATTTTTCCTCTTCACAAGAATTACAAAATTCACAAATAGGCATGTTAACTCTTCAATTTTTTTCAACTCCACTTTCTCTCCCACTCTTTCTCACATGTGAGGATTGGCACAATTGTAAAATTGAATAATTTTTTGCCAAAAACTAAAAGAGGAAAAATATAAAGAAACAGCCGAAATAGGAATAGAGGATGAATAAAAAGAAACGGAGGGAATATTCACTCAGGTCAACAACAACAATAACAACAATCTCAGTGAATCTCATCTCAAATGGGGTACTGAGAGAGTCTAATGTACACAGCCTTACCCTAATTTGAAAATCGGGAGACTGTTTCCAGAATGACCCACTTAGTACCTGTATGAGAAATCTCGTATGACCTTCAATGAAAAGTCGTTAACAACCAATATTCACTCAGGTCATGTTTTGTTAATGATAAATCTGCAAAAAAAAGGCAAAATTGATAGGAATAATCACAACTTAGGGCCATTATCCCAAAATAATTCCAAGTTAACAAATAATCCCAACTTGCCCGACTTTTCACCTGAACAAATTAATGATGGCCGAAAAGCTGTTTTCAGGTGGAACCTTGCTTGTGCTAAAGAATATTCATTTAGCCCACTAGTATTCATTAATCTACTCATGTACAACAACAACAAACGAGTGTAAATCCCCATTCAATGGGGGTATTCGGGTCAGGATGTACGCAACTTTACCCATGTTAAACAGAGAGGTTGTTTCCGAGATTGACCAATTGCTGCATTAAAGTATTGACTTCCAACAATTTCACCAAAAATAAGAAGTGTTGGAAGATTTTCATAGCCATTTTGCTCTATTCCATAATCACCAAAGCTGAAAGATGTAGATAATTCTTTCAACTTTATAGGCACTAGACCTATTAATCTACTCATGTGAAAACTTAAAATTCAAAAAAAAAAAGTTCTCAAAAAAAAAAATCAAAAAAAGAAATGTTACTGTTTTGATTGTATATACAGTATATATAAAAAAGGCCTAACGGGCACCTGATGACTAGTTACGAGTTACGACCTTGGGCCTTGAACGTTACTGTAACTATGCAATTTGGAAACTTGGGGAAATAAACCTAAAGTAAGTCTGTAGGTGGGTCCAAAAAGAAATATTGCGCCGACTTACATCACATGAAAGTAGGAGAGGGGAGCATGTTGGGTGGACGGAGAACACAGTTCCTTGCCCCCTCTCTCACGAGCTTTCCACGCGCATTACAACAAAAAAGAAAAGAGAAAAATAATGGAAATTCACTATTGGTTTAGCGGGCCCCAAAGGGCCTCTTTTTCTGGGCTTTCAGCAGCTGACACGTGTCAGTGCTAGTCCTCTAGACAATTGTGAATTTTTAGGACTGGTTTGGGTTTGGTGAGCAGAGAAAAGGGTTGCGTTTCACAGTATCCAAAACAAAGCATCAGCCGACCATAATTCACCACTCGTTCCAAACACGACCTTCTCAGTCCCTCCTTTTTACCGTTTACAGTTCCCTGTTCTGTAATTCATCTTACTAGTGTCATCATTCACCGCGGTTTATTGTGCATTTCCTGTCCATTGATCCAAGTGCTTCTAATAAAGTATTGAAAAATTTATTTGAATCCGTTTCAAATATGAAATGTTGTAATTAATGATTGATGAGGAGTCACTAAAAACTATCGAAGAGTCGGTAATCAAGATTGTCTATCATTAGTGAGTTCGTTTCATATCTGATAGACTGATACACATTCATACAAGTTTTTGTAAAGAAGGTATAAACTAATGTATACGGGAAATAGATTGTCATGGAAGTAGAAAATGCACCTTCTTTTTATTTATTTATTATAATTATTACTTGTACTAAATGGGTTTGGTTGGGGTGGCGGAAGTAGTTGAGATGACAAAGTACTCCATCGAATTCCCAGGAAAAGTGCATTCGAGTCCCACCGTCCACAAAATATTAAGGAACTTAATTTAAAATCTAATAAACTTAGGTTTCAAATCAAATTAGAATGTATTTATTATTTTATTTTTACTACAATGGTATACACTTAATAGCCATTGACCTACAGTAGCACACTATTTATTCACCATGTACAAAAAAATTTGTGAACCCATTTCACATATAAGACTGATTACTAATTATAGAGAAATGTTGATTAATAACCTTCAGAAGTTATTACCGACTCGTTTCATATATGAAATGAGTTTACACAAAATTTTCTATTTATTCACTTATGACTTGAGATTTTTCGTCGTTAGCAGAGACACTTGAGCAATAATGAAAACATACTATATGCTCGATCAATTGCTCATAGACAATCAAGACTTAATTAAGTTGTCCACAAGCAAATGAAAACAACCCAAATGCTACTTTTTCGTGCTACAAACCATTTACATCACTTTCAATGTCGATCGATACTCCTATAATCCTATTGTATTGTACTTGCGTGATAACGCTTGCACCAATTATTTAGCATAATCTAAAAGTACTATGTTCCGATGATTGCCTTCAATCCAATTAAGAAACATATTGGTTGTATCTTGGTCAGTTGGTGAACGGACGATATAACCCTGCGCATGAAATTAGTATTTCATGGGATACACGGAACCAAATACCAAGGCCGTATAAATCAATTAATTACATAGCACGAAAAATCAGCATAGCGACTAACAATAAAGATTTGTCTTGTATAAGAAGGGAAGCACTAGTGCTAGTGGTAAAATTGTCGTTGTTGTTATGCTTAGAAGGACATTGTCGTTTATGATATGGGGTGATACTAGCATGGCAAAGCCATTACCGTAGGTGGAGCAGGGTGAGAAAGTACAGACAAGGTTGAAATCCAGTAGACAACGGGATATATAAAAGCAGGCGTCCTTTCAAGCTGCTGCTTTGATCAGATCATGATCCTTTCCCAGCTTTATTTACCCTTCCTAGAGTAACGTATTAAGTGTACATTTCTACTGTCCCTCAATTGTTTTCGAATCTGATTCTTTTGAACCATCATCACTGATCAAATCCCACGGCTGTAAACCATTTCCCTTGTAAACATTATGATGGGACTTACATCATGTTATCCCTTCCTAGTTAGCTTGCTGTAAAATCTGGCACTGCTGCATGCATGCTACTGGCCTGGGGACAATCACCATTAACCTCGACTGCAAAATATAGATCACCTGTACAAAAGATATCACCTAGAATCTGATCTTACCCTATCTACTGTGACATATTTTCCAAAAAAGCAAATACTGTAGAAATCGAACGTTGAGTATTTGTCAAATTATACTCCGTATAACGATTGAATAAAATTTAAACCGGCTAGGAACAGTACTTTTGATTAATACTCTATTCTCCTTTACTATTGAATCATGACTTTTGATCCACCCTTTGTTACGTAACTTCTACACCAAAATATTTTTGTGTGGCTACTAATTAATTGCATAATTCTAATTGTTGATTGTTTGCCAAGGGACGACATTTTGTCTAAGCAACACACTTGGCATTTTTTACGTTTGACCATTGTTAGAATTTTCACGAAAGATCATTAGAACTTAATTAGCATAAAAATTTGTGTAAACCCATTTTATATATTAGTCATAATTCTAGTAGTTGAGGATCCCATATATTTGTGGACAGCGGTACTCGAACCCGACAACCTGAGAGTTTTGAGAGGGTTTTGTCATTTCGTTTAGACTCTCCACCCCAGATATAGTTGTTTACTTAGCCATAACACAAATGTTCACAAACCACTACTAGTAGCACTACTAGTAGCTACACTAGCATCTTTTAAACATCAATTTAGCAAAAAGACACCCATTTTACCAAAATAGAGCCTGTAACAGATGACTCATTAATCAACTTTAAAATTGCACTTAACTTAAGAACTGAAATAATCATGAGTCATAACAAGTCAAGATAAGCACACAATGTCACAATGTGACACAAATATACTCATGATAACATGACCCTAGTGAAATGAAAGCAGTAGTAAGTGGCAAAAAACAAGTGGCAGCAACCAACAAGTGTGTGTGTGTGTGACTTTGAATGATGCAGTACACTGAAATGACTCCAAATTCCAAATGGTAAAAGAATCTCCTTTCCTTTCCTTTCCACTCTTATTTAACATTATTATTATGCTCCCTCCATCCAATCCACTTTATTATCATCCTAATTCCTACCCCCATCGCTTTCACAAAGATAAGGAAGAACTTACTAAACAAAACAACTCAAATCAATTCAACTATACCCTGAAAAAAAGGAATGGGATGTTTTGTTTGGGATAGTGTGCTTATTTAGTTGGGAAAGCAAAAGAAAAGAAAACTAAATAACATAGGTCAGCCCTGCACGCTTTGCTTTTCTTTTGCTTACTCACTCAACACAACACAACACAACACAACACAACCTTAAAAACATTGCATTTTACATGACATAACATTTCCTCTCTTTTTGGTTGCGTGCATTTTCCTCTCTTTGTATAACAAAACCATAACCAACATTACATTACACTGAACTGTCCCACACACATATAAGCGTGCTCTCAAAAGGAAGGAGATAACAAAATAAAAAAGATTTAATCTTTTTCCAAAGGTATAATCCAGCTTCTTTCATCATCATTATCATAGCTCTCTTAACTTTGCTTTGGTTATTTATCTTTGTGTTTCCTTGGTGGGTTGTTGAGTATTATATGAATGAATTATATAATAAAGGGTTGTATAAATGTTCCTTTTTGTGGGGTGATATTTTTTGGCCTTTAAGTTATTTGTGTTGTGTTGTTTTCTGTTCAAGTTTGAAAGCTATAGATCACTTTGGCTTGGCTTGGCTTGGCTTGTCACATATTTTGTCTATTTCCTTATTTGTTTTGCACTTAAACCATAATTTCAGGATGTGGGTGTTCATTTATTTCAGCTCAGGGTAACTGTAACTCTCTAGGTATGCAATCTCTATCATATCTTATATTAGTCACATTTTCATATTTTCATATTGTCATGTTATATATAATATGCTTGTTATGTCATGTCCTAAGTTCAATGTTGTGTAGTGCAATAGTATGTCTCTGATTATGGCATAATGTTTGTTTTTCCAGTTTAGTCACTGTTGTTGAAAGAAGTTTATTACTAGGTGAATTTAGTTGAAAGGAGGAAACTTTATCATCTGGGTGTTTGCTAAAAGTGTTGGAAATGGGTGAGAATGGTCCAAAGTTGTTGGATTTGATACCAAATGAGAGAGAGTGGAGTACTAATGGTGGGTGTAAGAAGCCTTCTGATGAGAACAGGAAACTTGAGCTTAGGCTTGGACTTCCAGGTGATGAGAGTGAGGGTTGGTCTAACCAGAACATGAGCATGAACATGAGCAACAAAGGTGGATTGTCAGGTAGAGGAGGAGGTGAGAGAGAGGAGTCCTCACAGCAGCAGCATCCTCTGTATGTAGGCTACTACCAGAAACAAGGGAACTTAGGTGGTGGTAGTAATCAACATCAGGCTGCAGGTCCAAGTCATGCATATTTTCATCATCAGCAGCAGCAACATCATCATCATCAGTACCAAACATCATCACCCAAGGTTTTGCCTGTTGTGAAGAAAGAATCATCATCATCACAGTTACAGAATGCTGAGAGGAAGGCATTTTCACCATCTTCTGCTAATACAGCTGTTCCCAACACTTCTCAGAAAAGGTTCTTTCTTTTTTCTTTTAATTTTTCCAGTAGCTTTTCAGATTTCCTTTTATTATGTTTTCATGTGTTTTATTTTCATGTTACACACTGCTAGATGTTCTTTTGGGTGTGGTCCATGCATACTGGTTCTTGTCTTGTTTTTGGGGGTCTTTATATTGCTATATTGGAGATTTCTTGCAAGTCTTAATTTTTGGCTAACTTATTGGGGTTTTTTATTTGAGTGCTTGTGTCCTGGTACTAATATTCATTCTTTAGAAAATTAATGTGGCAGGATGTGTCTGGATTTTGTTTATTCCAGGATTATTCTGTTCAATGTGGAATTTTGTGGCCATGTGCTGCTATTTTATGCCTTGATCTGTCTTTCAGTTTTCTTGTTGGGAAACCTTGTTTTGTTGGTGTTCTCATGTTAGAAAAAATAAGTATATTAGTACTCTAATCACTGCTACCACTGATCAACTGTATTTCTGTTGTAGTTGTGATTTCACAGTGAGTAGTTGGGTGATAATATACTGATATTCAATAATTCAACTGTCTATTATGTGGGCTCATGCATCCATGATATTTACTTTACCTCTCATGAATAACAGTAATTTAAATTAGTTTTATCACTCTGGAGAAAACAATTGCTAGACTTTGCTTAGATGGCTGTACTAATCTGGATGAAATACCTTCCTTGTGTAGCCTATATTTTTGGACTGCATATTTTTATAGTTGAATGTTATATGTAAAGCAGACAGTGATATAGGTGACCTTTTTCTCTTCTTTTCCTAACAATTCTGCTAATGGTAAAAAATTGTAGAGCTGCTCCTGCTCCAGTTGTGGGTTGGCCTCCAATCCGATCGTTCAGAAAGAACCTTGCAAGCTCTAGCTTGTCAAAGCCGGTCTCTGAGCCGCAGAATGAGATCCCAAGCAAGCCTGTCAACGAAAAACCAGCCAACGAGAACCCCCGGAAGGGTCAATTTGTGAAGATTAATATGGATGGTGTTCCTATCGGAAGGAAAGTGGATCTTAGTGCGTATGACAGCTATGGAACGCTCTCTTCTGCAGTTGATAAGCTATTTAGAGGACTCCTTGCAGGTACTGTTCTTGCACTTATGTGATAACTAGTTTTGTGGAGGGAATAATCTTGAAGATCATATTGCATGTGGGTGCTATAGTATTCATTTGATATTTGTCTTGACTCCTTATAGTCATTTTGTTTGTATAATAAGAGCGATAATGTGATAGTTGCATCCAATGGTCCATTTGTTTGGGTGAATTATTTCCGTTTAGATGACATAATGAGTTCGAATTATTTCTCATAAATTGCATGTTCAGGGAGTTGATAAGCTAGGGAGGTTAAGCAGTTTGTTTTATGCTATCTACTCCCTATTCTTCATCCATATGTTGGTAAATTAACGTCTAATGACTGAAAATTGTCTGTTGCCTTCTCTGATCAGCTCAAAGAGATTCTTCTACTGGAGGGATTGATGACAAACAAGAGCAGAAACCGATTACGGGATTGTTGGATGGAAGTGGGGAATATACTCTGGTTTATGAAGACAATGAGGGGGACAGGATGCTTGTTGGGGATGTCCCTTGGCAGTAAGCATCTTCACTGCTCTAGATCTTGGATAACTTGTGCAAACTTATTCCTTAATGTGTCTTTTCATTGGTCCTTGGGCATGAAAAATATTGATTTGGTTGCTTTTAGCTTTAGTTAAGTGCAAAGCAAGATTAAGAGTCCCAACTTGTTGACAATTTGCATCAGTTTTGGCATTGTTTTGTTGGTTAGTCAAACATTTTCTATCGGCCCAAGGTATATGGTATACTATGGTTTTTTGATGGAACAAAACGAATCTATGTTAGCACCCTTTTTCTAATAACCAGGAACGAATTTCAAGCAAACCCAAGTTTTTGACAATCATTTATGTATTGATTTGTCGCTTAGTTTTAGCTAATGATATTCTATTTCCTTGTTGCATGGACTAACCTGCATTTTATTTTTATATGTTAAGATTAGTTAGGCATCATATTAACAAGTAAGCAGCATCTGATGACGTCTCCGTGTCAGTGTTTTCAACACATTGATGTGGCTTAATTGGTATTATTTCGCATTTGTTGACCTGTGAAAATATCTTATTTTGCAGTATGTTCGTGTCCACCGTGAAGAGGCTGCGCGTGTTGAAAAGTTCTGATCTGCCCACATTGAACCGTAAGTTCCTTTTGAAGTGATGATGACTTAGTTGGCTAGATTGAACTTGTTTAGAAGGTTTGTAGGTCTGAACAATGATTCAATCCTGTTGGACCGTCGACTAGAAGTAAATATGTTCTGCTAAGGAAAAGAGTAACTTGAGTTAATCAGCTGTTTTCTGTAAGGACCATCTGTTGGGATTATAACATCGCTTGCCTCCTAACTTTACTTTACGATGAGTTGATCTAACTGGATATCTGCCCTAGCTACGTTCTCTTTATTTCGGTGTTGACTGCTTTCTTCTGATGTAGTGATAGCATGCGAAAGTTAACTCGATGTTTTTGTAAATCGCAGGAGGTACTGGCAAGCAAGGGAAGGTACTGGTTGAGTGTGCGTCAACGAGATGAAAACAAGTCAAAGCTACTGCTAAGAATATCTACTGATTTGTTTGTAGTTAACTCTAAAAAGCTTTTTGTTTGTTGAAACTCAAGAATGCTCATACTTTGAGTGCAACCTGTGTATTCAGTCTAATCTTCCAAATTGCTCATGTAAAAAGGAGATCAGAAGAGCCAGAACTCGCTGGTTTTGTTTTGGTTATGCATGCTTTTCTAAGATGAATAGTGTAACTTTGTGTAAACACAGTATATGTGCCTATATGTTGCTAATTTCCAGATTTTGGGTGCCTGGATGAGTTGTGCATAGTTACCTCTTTTACCCGCAGAACTCAGATTGTTCTTTAGGGTATAATTTCTCCAGTTTCAATTTAGTACAGCTGAGTCATGTTTACTTTTGTTCAGATCAAGAGATTTTAGTTCATTTTTATCATTTTATGAATATATAGTCAAATAAGCTCAGTTTGGTAAATTCCTGTGTTAATGGCTCCTAAATCGTTGTACCAATTTTTTTTATGTATATCATGTTGGATGTGTACTTGCTTGATTATCAACGATCCATTTGGATGAACAAGGCCTAATCAAACGAACGAACATGGAATGTTTTTTCGTGTTGGGTTTCCTTGAAGGCTTCACTGTTGACATCAAAAGCAAAAGGTGGAATTAGGGACTTGATATTATCGAGTGTAACTCCTCATTCGATATGGGGTGCTCGGGGGAAAAGCTAAACAAGTAATCTTTACAAAACTTCTACTATATTACACTACTTATTTATCTTATTATGTTTCTGATGAATAGCTTGTGGTTGGGAAGGAAGAGCAGGTAGGAGCCCATCTCCAACGGAGGGAGGTGCATTTGCAAGCTGTAACTCTGGAACAGTACCAACTTTAGGATTTTCTTGAATTTGTTTCCAAGTAGCGTGGTCATGAACATGTTTTGTACTGCCACATGGTAATATGTTATATGTATGTCTAGTTTGGCCTACACAGAGGGTTAGAGCATCTTTACATTGCTGCACAGCCAGTTTTGTACATCACTAGCACTCAAGTGGCAAATTGGAAAGAAACTTGGTCACATAAATTTTACGGGACGATCATCTTTTTTCAGCATTAAATTTCTTGAGCCGCTCTCTAGTACTGACATAGCATTAGCAGCATCAATAACTGATGCCTGAAATATATTCTGAACTTATGATCTATGACTGTATATCTATTGAATGCATGATCTGTGGGTCATAAATGAGGAATCAGGAGATGATATCTCGCATTTGATGGGGCAAGTTAGTTCCATATCATCTGCTTGATCTTTCACTATGCCTCACCCTTTTAGCATAGGCTTCAAGGTATTATTTGCTGGTGCAGTCGTGCAGAGCATGGCCATATGCATGCATTTATGTGTAGGAACTTGAAATGAGTGTCAACTTCTTGCATTGGTGCGTGTTTTTATTTTGGGTAAAGAGGTTAGTTGCTTTTGGGGGATAAGAACTTAGTTAATTATCCGAATATTTTGTAGTACATGATCTATTTCAACCCCTAAGAAGCTCTTAGGTTCAAAGTAGATTTCGTTATGCATACAACAAACATGACAGTGCATCTTTTGCGTACTTACGGGTCAGACATTTACTGGTGCATCAGCGTATTATATATCCCAAATACCTCTATACACCCGTGGGTAATTGCTTGTCAATTCTCGCCTCAATAACGCCTTGTGGGCTTGTACAACAGCGAAATTTGAACAAAATCCGATAAATCAAAGAATACTTTTACTTATAGATTTTTGAGTCCCTAGTATAAAGCTTTTGCGTTTTACTCTTGTTCGAAAAAAGAAAAGAAAGAACAGTAGCAACCACAATGCAAACTGATCGAGAAGCCGCTTAGTGGGGTCATTTTTGGGACTTTAGATGCAAGGAAAAAGATGGGATAACAAAATTGAATGAAGCCTTAAGTTGCATAAATGAGAAAGCTACACAAAGTTAATAGTGACCAAACCAAACCAGACCCCTCTTAATAGTTAATAGTGACATCTGAAAGAAGGAACAGAAAAAAGAGAGGAGAAAAGGCAACGTTGCAGCGATGTTATCCGACCCAGTTCAGCTCTTGCAAGGGATATACAGCATCTGTTTCATCTTGATCTTAAGGCATCATCTATTCATCTAGACATCTACCTTTTTAAGCATGTATAATTAAATTTCCTTTTCGCGCGCCGCATCGAGGAAAAGTTGGTGAATGAAATCATGAATAACAAAAATTCTTCGTCCATGAGACCATGACACTACATAATATCATTACACGCATCATGCATGGAGGTGTTTATGCAATATTTTAGGTTGATCTTGGTTGTTAGGAGGTGTCATGCTCGTGAAAGGACCTTAACAAGGGTCATACATATAAAGGTAAAGAAAAAGATGGTGGTCCAAATCGCTTGAAGTGTCATGTAAAGAGGTAAACTAATGTAGAAGCCGCAAAATTGTTATACCGATTACGGAGTATCAAGGAATGTTAATTATTTCTCCCAAAAAAATTGGGAATGTTAATTATGAGCTCTTTTTTTTTCATTCGAGATTATAATCCGGAACTGAGAGATAGATACACCGCCATTTTTGAGGATTATAATCCGTTCAATTAAAGTGGTCTTGATTAAATGATTAATTGAATTACGTTAATTGAAAATGTAGAGGAAAATCCTAATTAAACTAAAGCGAAAACTCAGTAATCAAACCAAACTGAAAACTATATATAACTATGTAAGTCGTAAGTAAAGAACGGTGCTAATGGAAGAACATCACGAGTTTTGGTGCTCGAAGAACTTCACAATTTGAATAAAAATTAAAGAAATACAATTCGTGACCGCTAGACAACAATATTTGTTAATTACATAGGTCTACCTTCTTTATACATCATCGTTGCCATGCAACGACGAACCTTGTGTGCATTTTCTGCCATACCACTGTTCTTCGTAATTAATCATCTTCTTTTCAGCAGAATAAAATGTTTTATGAGGGATATGATCCTGTAGCTAGAAAAACCAATCGATGTTTGTTACCTCCTTTACTCCTTTAGTAGTACTTATTACAATTATAATTGAGTCTGATTGATCGTTTATATACCGGAGTACATATCTTTTACGGTACTTAGGATTTTTCTAAGAAGGGAATATTGGTTAAAGGTCTTCGAAATATCAGATTGGCCAAGTTGGTACTAGTTTTAAACAGGGTTTCTAGATTGTCATCTGAAAGATCAGTGAGTTGATGCTTCAATTCAAAAGGTCATTATCCTTGAGGGCTGCCTAATTTGTGGGACAAGGGGTTTGGGAAGATCAAGTTCTGGTCCCGTACGTAAGAAAACTATTCAGGGGGGATGTTTTCATTTTGCTGGCCTAGGGTGTGTACGCGTATGTTGAGGTGTTTGTTCGTTGCTCTTTTTGATAATCTAATGTGCAATGTGTCATTGTGGCTTTACAATATAGCCGTCTTCAAAGATAATGACCTTCTTCGGATGCATGTCAAAACTTGTCTACAATGCTTTGCAAGATTGTTGGGTGTCATGTACTTTGTAAGATGATTAGATGAAGAAGCCAAGCTACTCTTTCATGGTAGGATTGTAGGCTGTTCGTTTTACTTTTGAAAATATTTTTTTAGATCAGTCTAGTTAAGTTCAGCTCGTTTTTTTATCATTAAAAATAATATTACGATATTCATTCGTATATGTCATTGTAGAATTCTCGGGGTGCATTTTCATAGAAAGTTTAATATTAATAGACTTTTAACGTACAAGTAATCGAGTGTTAAAATAATTATACAAATTTTTTATTTAGTCGTTCAGTTCAATTAATAAAATCCGAAAAGAATATGCACAAGGCATAGAGATTTAAATTTATATTTATTTCAAAAACAATCATACTAGTTACATCTCCTCAATGGAGTTCAACTGGGGGGGGTGGAGGCTTGTTAGTTGTACCTCTAATTTCTATAATGATAAGTTCAGTTTAATTCAATTCCATTTCATTTCCTTCTCAAAAAAAAAAAAATACATTTCATTCCCTTCAATTGAGCTCAAAGTTTCTCTAATAATGATATTCAGTTAACATCATGCTTTCCCCTTCGTCTCAGTGTAGTTGAGTAAAATTCAGTTCCTCTAATATGATCCCTTTAGTTCAATCGCTTTATGTGTGTTTTAATATGTTATAAACTATTTTTATGTGGGTTTGCATGTAACACTCTATCTTTTGCGATGGGTCACACTACATTCTGAGTCTTACTATTGGTAATTTGGTATCACAAATCAATACTTGTCTTTGAAGCGAGTTTCGTCCTCACTCAGCCGCACCCTAGTAATGATTTCCCATTTCCCATGAGGTCACTCATCGTAACATTGCTCACAAGTTGACACGCTTAAGTTATTATCGGTGTAACCTGGTAGTATCGGTAGTCATGCGGTCATTATTGTATAGGCGATGGGTCATTAGTACCAAGTCTCATATATGAAACGGGTATTTTTTGTGATTGAAAAATATCTTTGTTGAAAATTTTGTATGTGAAAAATCTATTCTCTGTAGACGACTACATACTCCATCAGCCCCCCGTTGTTCAGTTGTCAAATGTACTTGAGTTGTATAAAATTGGCCAAAAGAAAAAATTGAGTTGATGAAAATAAAAATCCCATTTCAAAATTTCAGCCCGCCATATCTATCTATCACAAATTCACAATTCACAACGGGGAAATTAGGGGTGAGTATAAATGTAAATGTATAATCGGATACCAAAAGAACAGAGTGGGTCATTCGGAAGAAGAACAAAACAGAGTTGTGTTCCAAGACTATACTTTTCTAGACTACATAATGGGCTCTCCCAACTTCGGACTCGTGTGTACTGAATAAGTACATGGGCATAGGTAATTACGTATCATGGCCCATGTCAACCTAAGAGTCAGTGGCCAGGACAAAGATGGCTCTCTGGAGAAAGTAAAACGAGGCCCGGTGGACTGAACAGACTAGGGCTCCAATATTAGTCTAAACCCTTTTTTTGTGTGTGAAGGCCACTAGACTGAATTTAATGACAATTTTCTATTATTAAAATTCAGTTAGGATTCTAAAACAATATTAATTAAATTCAGTTAAGGTTATTTTAGTACAATTTAGTCCTAAATAACAGAACTCAAATGTCTATTTAATGTGAAGTTCTCCAATTCTTAGATACCTCCGGGTAAAACACCGGATGGTTTTTGTTAACACATTACAACACACACCTCATTAATCACCTTATAAATACCATTAATCGCTAATTTAGTAATTGTTTCAATTTCACATGGTGTAAGTTTACATGCGATATAAAGTGGTTGTACTACACCACACGCCATGAAAGTATAGTTTGAAGTTTGCACAAAACCAAATGTACAACTGTTACTTGAGTGCCCTAATCAGGATTATCGAAAAATTTGTGTCAACCCGTTTCATATATGAGATCGGGTCACTAATGGTAATCGGGAAGTCACTAAAACCATCAAGGGGTCAGTTAATCAACCTTTTTTTGTCATTAATACACAATCTTACATGTGAAACGTGTTCACATAAGGTTTGTGTTAGGACTAACATTCAATTTGGTGGTCTAACAAGTCCCAACCTTTTTAGAACGTGTCACATTCACCCTAAAAAAGAAAAGAAATAGGAGGTGTCACAATGATTTAAAGCACACAATAAACAAAAAAAGGCTACAATCACATGATGATTTTTAAATTTTTGTTCAATATTTTGTCATGATTGACCACACGATGAATAATTGCTGAGTGTAACAATTTAACGGTAATCAAAGTCATTAATGGTGAGGTGAAGATGTCATGAAAAATGAAAAATCTAATCTTAAACATACCGGAATAGGACGATTGATTGGATGAGGAGCTCATATTGTCGTAGTAATTTTTCTATTGTATGGGTTATGTCTTGGTCGACGGAACTATGATTGTAATATTGTATTCTTTTAAATGATAGCATTAGAGTTTTCCCCAAGAGTAGGATGTCTGATTTTTAAACATTATTATTACTGTTTAAGAAAATACATATAATGAATTATAATGATTGACCAACAGCGCAGAGTCAAGTGCTTCTCATACTGACATACTGTTGCTATTGTTTAGTTCAATAATTTTAAGAAAATCAAACAACTACTGTCATACCAACAGGATGAGAATGTGACATAGTCAACCTTAATATTTTAATAAAATTAGAGAGAAAGTCTTCCTCATGCCTCTGTTCTTCAAGTCATCACTCATCAGTATCCCTCCTTTTATGTTGATCTTTAAAACTGTGGGTCTCGTAATCAGCCGTCCACGCTATCACAAGATCATAATGGAATTATGGATCAATCAAGGCATGGCTTCGAATCTATTTTGAACATGTAAAGCACTTTAATTCATGCCAGGATTGCCATTCATAGTATCTTGCTAGACTGCTAGTGGTCTTACACTCTTACAGTACCTAGTTTTCGGCTGTTGCCGTGTTTTTGGTTACTTCGTTTTCCTGCCAGCATGCTAAATTGCCCAATGCAGTGTACAACTCGTTGTTCGTAAATGGCATAGCGCATATGCTGAATAATTTAGCTGTATCTTACTTCTTCCAAATGACCACACCAGATGTTAAATTATGAAAATTTTACACTTTTGTTCAACCTCTAACCGCACAAGTGGCACAACTAATTATGAAAACCCAAAGAAAAAAAAAATCAAAATAGTGACTGAAACCAACTCTTCATCACGCGGAATTGAACGGGATCGTATAAATCTAGTTATGAGAACACTTATGTTGGGCCTGGCTAGGCATATGTTTGTGAATAGTGGGCTAGTATACAAGTCTTATAATGTTTCATCACAAAATTAATTGGCAATATGGGTGGTTTTTCACAAAACCTATATATTAGTAACCCTCCCCCACCTGGCCACCTCCTTTAATAAGAGACAAACCTTACAACAACGACAACCCAGCAAAATCTCATCTCAAAAGAGATTTCGAGGAGGTCTGATGTATAGAGCCTTACCCCGAATAGGAGACTGTTTCCGAGATGATCCTCAAAAACAGCCGTACGAAAATGTCTATAAAATAACAAATTTTTATGTTCCCTCTAATTTTTTCTTTGGGTTACTAGGGATCAGCTCAAAGAGTTGCTCAAGACACTCACTATTAAACCATTTCTATAGTTCCACAAAGATCTTTAAGGTGCAACTTTTTTTTTGTCATTTTTCTGAAACTTTGACCATAAAATTAATTCAAAAAAAGACTATATTTTTGAAGTAATTTTAATATCTTATATTTTTAAAAAATTAAAAAATTAATTAATTAATATAATTGATCAAATTAATAAAATAAACAAATAGTAAAGAACTTTTGAGAATAGAGGAAGTAAAAATAGGGGATTTTAAGTTTTTTTTTATATTGAAATGTAAGAGCAACAATCTAAATGGTCTTAGTTTTAACCCTCATGCTAATGTCTCATTAGTTTTTCCGTTTTTGATTTTGTTGTTGTTGTTTGCATTTTTGATTGGAAGATTGACCCTATCCTACAAGTCATTTGAGGCTGACATTATTAAATTTAATCGTATTATGATGTAAACTATGGACACAAGGAAATAAAATTCTTTTAAGTTAAACTAAACAATATTTTTATAATTATCCCTAAAAAAATAATAAATTGTGTGAAGCCGTTTCATATATGAGATTAGGATGGGTCATTATTGTGTAGCCGATGGGTAATTATTGTATATCTGATGGGTCATAAGTTTGTAGCCGAGAGATCATTCAAAACCAGTCTCATATATGAAAAGGGTTTACAAAATTTAATATTCAAGAATTGATTGGTAATAAGTTTTGAGAAAATTGTCTCTTACCTTCAAAAATAGAACAAACACTTCACTTCATTTATTTTCAATTTAGTTTAGAACTCCACTACATAGAATTTTAAGTACGTGCTAAGCTTACACCTTGACCTAGTCCCCCCTAAACCGAGGATCTTTATTGCTTAATTGCTTACACCTTGACCCAGTCCCCCCTAAACCGAGGATTTTAATTGAAGTTGGTATTTTCATTTAGCAAATTTGCATCTAATAATCACCCTAAAAGTCAATCTAAGAGTAAGGTCAACCGTAAGCGTAGACCTTTTCTTATGGTATTTTTATAATTATGTATCCAAAGGTTTTCAGGCATTTCTCTCTATATCACGTTGGAGGTCAAATGGGGGCCTATTAATTTAGTAAGATACGATTATGGCATAGATGACGTAACAAAGATTTTCCCCGCCGCACAATCTTTAACTGAAAATTGTAAATGCCGCCCTTCCAACCGTTTCCCAAGTGTATCCCTAGCTCAGGTGACTGTAGCATATAATCTCATGTTCTCATGCCCCCATATGTTATGGGACCGACCTTTACTGGATTAAAATTTCGGACTAATTACTTTCTTCTTAGGATAATCACAATTATTTGGTCACCCGTATTAAATAAAGTCGGTTAATGATATATTTCACGTATCTATGTACATTTATTTTCAAGGTTGGCACTAGCTAGTAGCAAGTGAGCACTATATATACCAAGGTTATCCCTTTTCAGTATTCACATATCCAAGATAGAAACTAAAGATCATCAAAAACTGATTTTTTTTAGAGTGCAACAAAACATCAAGCGTTATTACATAAGCTTGATTGCACTAGGCCTACAGAAAAGTTTGGTTGTACCAATTCAAGGTAAGCATTTTCTTTCCACATCTATTTTCTCATACGCTCTACGGAGTACATTAATCATCAATGAGTGTTGTGTTATGTTCGTTTCCCATGATTAGGAAATGACATTTCTTGGGGGGAAAATGTGTTTCTTCTTTATTATTTCTGTACAAGATAGATCGCATAGATAACCATAATTCTAATTACCGTTTTTTTTTTGTGTAGAACAAATTCAAATAGCCAATTTCGTTAATGAATCATGTGAACTACATTACTAACTATATCAATTGTAGATCACTTGATACCAAATCAAAGTTTTTAGTTCGTAGTAGGTTTGTAGTCTTTTAATTCGTTGTAATATTTCAAGTCATATTGTCATGGGATTATAGGATCATAATCCAAGACTCGACTAGTATAATTTTAAGCTCGGGCATTATCTGGTTAATCTCACATCTTTCTAGTGATGACATTGATATTTTGAGGAAATTACACTTAAAAGGGTAGTGCTTTGGCTCGGTGAAAAGCTATCAGGCTATCAGCTATCAAAAACTATTAAAAGCTCGTTATCGAACATGGCCTAAGAAATCTAGTCACTCTGAATGTGAATACGAAGTTCAGATAATTGATTAGCGTGAATGAGCATTGTGAATATTAGTATATGCTGCTCAATTAATTGATCTAATCGCCTACTGTAATCCTTTTAAGAGGGCAACAAAAAAAATCCAGCGCACCAATATTATATGCAACTCAATTGGTCACCAAATCAATTGATAAATACACCCTCGTGCACTTAAGAGAAATCCCTCAAAACAAGTATCGCGCGCGTCATCGCGTAGATTATACCTGCTCCTGCATCAGCTAATATGTCCAATATTGACAAAAATACACCATCTTTACATTATTTATACGATTGTGCACCTGAAGGATAGTCCTATGTTATCAGATTGGCGGATATATATGACATACTGACATAAGATTTCTAACAAATTTCTTTGAATTTATCTATTGGTCATACAGGGAAAACGAAGCCAATTTTTTTTAGACATGGTATCCAAAACTATTCCAAAGCTCCCTACCATTAATCTAAGTGGTGAGAACGTGAAACAAGGTACTAATTCATGGGAGATGACATGCAATAATATAAGGCTCGCACTGGAAGAATATGGGTGCTTTGTGGCTGTGTATGACAATGTTTCGTTGGACCTCCACAACAAGGTTTTTGATGTGATAAAACCAATGTTTGAGCTCCCTGTGGAAGTGAAAACTAGAAACTCTTCCAATTTACCATATCATGGGTACTACAGCCCTGGTCAACCTATGCCTCTCTTGGATAGTTTCGGTATCGAAAATCCACCAGTCCTTGACAATACTCAGAGCTTCACCAATCTCTTGTGGCCTAATGGGAATGAAGAATTCTGGTAAGCAGTACACGTAGAACTAATGATTAGAAGTTTTATTTCCACAAAATTCTTCATTTTGAGTTGCCATTCATTTCTATCTACGTATATAAGGCCTAGTGGACTCGGTTTAGTTAACTTAAGTTCGTTGCTTTGAAGTAAATTTAGTTTAACTCTTGTTGTATCTCCTAATTAGTTTGAGATATAAGGAGTGAATATTGCAGGAGTTCAAATACCTAAGAATTGGCTTTGCTTTTGTACAAACTAACTGAAACTAAGAAGCTCTTTTTTCCTTGTTCTTTTCATAGTGAGACAGTCCACGAATACGCAAAGCAAGTGCGTGAGCTAGAAAGATTGGTCATAAGGATGGCATTTGAGAGCTATGGTGTCAAGAAATACGTTGATTCACATCTCGATGCGACCAGTTATCTTCTCCGGATTGCAAAATATAGGGTGCCCATGGAGAATGAGGAGAGCCTTGGAGCTGTTGCTCACACAGACAAGAACTTTATCACCGTACTCCACCAGAATGAAGTTGCTGGCTTAGAAGTTCAAACAAAGGATGGACAATGGATTAGCTTCGAGCCCTCACCTCAGTCTTTTGTGATCATGACCGGAGAGCCATTTGTGGTATGTACTCATTACTCAATTACTGTACTATTCTATTAATTACTTCATGTGTAAAGAGAAGTAAGGGTGTGTTTTGTTCGTTCGTAAGGCTGGACCTGAACTGAAACTGAACTGGAAAAAACTGTACCACTGCAAACGTACAAAACACAACCTAAATCGTCCCCCATTCCTCTCCAAATTTGTAGTTAGATTTAATTTAGTTTTATGTCAATTCAATTCAACTATTCAAAACAATTCATATACAAGTAGGTGACAAAAACAAGGGCCAAGTTGAGTATATATACCATTATGGCTGTTTATGATGGTGTCATTTGTCCTATAAGTTTATCCATCTGATTTGATCATTCCTTTTCACAGGCTTGGAGCAATAACAGAATACATGCGCCTCTCCATCGTGTGATCATGAAGTGTGAAAAGCCAAGATATTCCCTTGCCTTTTTCTCAACAAGAAAGGACACAATAGAAACTCCTAATGAAATGGTGGACAACGAACATCCGTTACAGTTTAAGCCGTTCACTTACATGGGATTGTTAAACTTTTATACAGAAGATGTGAGCCGCATGGGAGTGTGTACCATCAAAGACTACTGTGGGATCTAAAGACACAATTTTTAAGATCACATTGTGATATATATTGTGTATAATGTTTATAAAACCGGGATTTACTTACTGCCTAAATGCCTATAAAACCACCATGCCTTCAGTAAAAATTGCAAAGAACAAGAACCGTGCAAATTTGTTAGTAGGCTTTGTAAGTTTTAGGCAGAAGGGTTACCTCTTGGAATGGGAAATTCTACTATAAAATGATATTTAGGAATTAGGAGTGTCTTTGTAACTCAACTCATTTCTTACCTATATAAAAAATAAAAATGGTGATCCGGTGGGATTCTGTAAAGTCTGAAACTCCATGTGTATTAACGTAAATGTTCTGTGTCAATTGCTCTATAGACTATAGTCATGCCTTCAGTGATGTATTATTACTGAACAAGCACTGTTAATGACAAGCTAAACAAAGAACTGCTTAAGCTAAGGAACCACATACTCACTGAGTCACTGAAGTCAACAATTTCAGCACCGATTTCTGAATTGCTTAGGGGATCGAAAAAAGGAACTTAAAATATACGTACGCCTACCTGATTCTGCTATAAGCCTATTATTAATGTGTTTGAGTACGACACATTTTAGATGTAGTGCCATTGTAAGTTTGTAACAGTACGAATAAAAAGAAAAAGAAGATGATGCTTATGAGTGTTATGAGTCGTAATTCCTGATTGTCCATAAGAAAGGGGAAATAAAAATAATGTAGAGTATGCAAACTTCGTCAGCCGTCTAAATCTGTGTGAAAGATCCTGTCATGTGATCAAAATCTGTAATATTGAATACCAAAAGTTATTTAATTTCCATGATGCTATCATTTACGTGCACCTCAGTAATCACCATCCAATTTTTTAATCAACAAGCACATGCTGTAATTCCTTTGAATTTTTGTGAAACATAGTTTCAAAGTTTGATTAGCTCCTGAATTGCAGCGAGTAGCTAAGAGAACTGAGAATCACTTCCACTCCAAAGGCGAGATGTAGAGAGAACAGAAAAAAAATAAGGAATATAATAAGCATGTTACTCAGGTTAACTAGCCATAATGACCCAATACATATGTAGCAAAACATACAGATTTGCATAATTGCATTCAACAATCAATTTAGTACACTTTCTCATAACAGTACGTAGCAGACCAGTAGTACTGTAGTACGTAAATAATAAACACATCCAAGAATATAGGATGAAAAATTAAACATATAAGAACATCTTATTAGGCCAATTCTTGCCTGGCTTGACCCTGTCTGCCCACATATATTTACACTTCCGGTACAAAAATGTAAATTCTTAATGATGAACAATCATACAAGCAACATTAATTTATTTTGTGGCTGAAGGAACATCTAGCTTTTATAGTTTTCGAGATGGAAGCTGCAACGAAGTTTGAGGAAAATTGGGGAAGAAATGGAAGAATGGATGTGCATTTTGAGGGATGTAGAGCTTTCATTATGTTTCTGAATAATAGGAGGTTCTTTTAGTCTGGCTTTGTTCGTCTTATATAGTGATAAAATTCATCATCACGTTATTGTTTGACTAGTGGCTCTAATGTTTTCCCGCCCCCTACAATTCTTCCACACCACTTTGATGAAAACTTATGAAGTTGGTCCTACACTCCCTAACCTTTCTCCATTTATTATGTTTGGATCTTCATAGTGGTAGACCATATAGTGTACCGATTAGTGACAAGTTATCTCTTCCTTGCATTGGCCTCCACTATGTGTGTATTAGATAAGGAGTATGTACATGATCTCGTAATTCATTTGCCCTTACTAATCATTTTTATAACTAAATCATATTACCTAAATCCTTTGGGTTTAGACTAATCATGTTCGCATCGAATCGGTATGTTAAGGAGGAAAGTGCTCGCTACATGTAGTGTCTCCATTCACAGGATTCAAATTTAAGATATTCCTTCATGAATAAGAGTACCGTGTCAATCACACCAATAACTTGATAGAGAAAAAAACTCCAAAATTGCCAAACGAACATATATGATCCTTAATTAATTTGTTCCAATGAACATGCATGCTTAAGTCGACTTTCGATCAGTCTTTCACAAAGTACGTAGTACCTTTATCATTCCTTGGACCATAGATAGACCACACAATGACACAAGAACGGTCAATCATATGATACACTCGCAACCAGCCAACTGATCTAACTTCACCAAACCAATTACTAGCTGGAGGGAATTTGTTAGTGAAAATGGGGTCTAAGAACATGAATTTTTATTACTAACGCTTTTACAAATTTTAATATTTTATTATAAATATATGGCCAACTACACTTACAACACGAGTACGTATATGGTATCGCACTATCGCTCAGCTCTTCTTTCGTTCTATACTGTATAATTTATCCCTGTACTTTTCTTGCTGCTGGCCGTACTGGGCAGTCAAATTGAACAAATACAGGTCACGATCCAAGCAATATCGCTCTGAAATTTTGCGTCTCGTCATTTTAATGTACACACTTATGAACACTCCCGTACGTCCTCTTAGAGATTTTTAGTGTGCATAAAGGCATAAACACTAGAAGTAAGAAATAGGACCGTCGGTAACACTGTAACATGCATGGAATCATTTTTCGCGCGAAGCTACCTCTTAGACACATTGTATTCGCAAAGGTAACGCATTTCTATCATTCTATGGCATCAAAGGTCAATCACTAGGCGCGTCCAATCGATAAGCAATCACAATGTTGGGTGATTATTACTTTCTAACAAAAAGTTGTACTCCGAATGAATTTTCTGATGCAATTCGATATATAAAGTGAATATGCTGTAATTATTGGTAAATTTTTTGGTACATGTGCATCATATCATTGTCCATGACCTTGCATAGATCATTTAGCGCACACTAGGAAAATTCTTGTACAACAATTACAATCGAGTGTAAGTCCCATTTAATGGTGGTGTTAGGGGGTCATGATGTACGCAACCTTACCATATTTAAGAAAAAAGAGAGGTTGTTTGCGAGATTGATAGAATTAAATATAATTGAGAAAATCAAAATCAAAATAACAAAAACTAATTACAGGTTTGACTAAAAATTAATAGAACGTAAGTAAAAGGAATTGATTGAAAAAACTACAAAATCGTGATCCACCTACTAGATTTTTGCATTAGGAGTACTACACAATTTTGTCATCAATACAATATTTTACTAGATTTATTTCGATTACTTTTACAACAATTCCTTTCTGTGTAGCTGCTAGCTATTTTCATATTCAATGAAGAGGGCTTTACAAAATGTTTCACATGAAACTTACAGTTTCCAACTGTCCAATTGACTTTACTCACTTAACGGCCATCCGACGAATCATGTTGTCCAGAGTTCCAAACTCTAAAACACACGAATTAACCCACGAAGTTGGCAGCATCATAATATACCTCGCGACTAAAAAGGAATCAGAAACACAATATGGGGCAATAGACAGGAGATATCCACTGTGGAATAATCGTTATTGCGCACGTTAGTTATCAAGAGTACGAAAATGAAAGGACTGTTAGCTCCAAATTTCAAGGTGGATTTCATTGTTCTTTTAGACTGTCTAAGGAATAATACCCTACACTCTTACAGCTTGAAGACAAAACAAAAGGTTGCTCCACTTTACATAATCCTATTCAGTATATTGAAAACGAATTTAGCCCATTACTCTAGCTCATGTTTTCATGTTCCCATCAAATATCAACAATTCAACATATGATTCATTAAAAAGAGAAAAAGATATTGAAAACTAAAGAAAAACTTGAAAAGGAGAAGGATGCGATCAGACTAATCAAGGTGACATTATCAAAAGTTATAGACAATGCAAAATGTCTTCATCTACTCATTATGTTCACTTTCTCAATCGGGAAATGAACAATCTGCACTTTCAAGAGTGTAGCACTCATCATTCTGACTTCACTACAAGCATAGTTGCCACAAGTTCACAACAAATGGTTTATCTTGTATTTTTGTACGGCAAAAATAGTACTTCACCGTCTATTTTATTCGCAAGGTTGAGATTTCTATAAAAGAATGTAACAATTAATGAGATATTAGCCCTATAATACCTCTGAAATATACAGTTTCAAACTTTTTAGTGAGGCTGATTAAGATGGAAGCCATCACCAAATGAGATGGTGGTTGGTCTTTGACCCTTTCCTGGTAAGGTTCAAGCATAATAATAAACCATAATAAGATCATGCCAATTCTTTCTCATCATAACAGAAACATGGATGCCACTGGTCATTAAATTGTTTGGAACCAAAATTTCATACATTTGACACATTATGAAGCCACAACAAGCAGGGAAATCCTCTTTATTACTATCCCCCAAATCCTTTTTGTTTACTCTGCAGGGACTTCAGAACGCAAACCTGCTTATTACAAGCTCTAAAAACCTGCCTGAGTGGCTCCCTTGAAAGTAACAATAGAAATTGACCACCTCTTCGACTGATTTCGTCTTGAGGAGAGGTACTTACTTTGATTGCAAGTTGACAATAGACATGAATGGATCTAGGATAAGCAGTTATGATCCTGGACCATAAGAAGAGTGTGAGGCAGCCACAAGGGCAGCTCCAATACCAGAAGCATCTTTGTACTGTCTGAGGATTACAGTCTTTGACACCTCTTTTTCTAGCAACTCTTCCATCAGAGTCTTTTCCACACATGATCTGAAGTGTTTATATTTAGCGTATAATGCTCCATCAACAGCTACTATTGTCTCACCGTCTTTGATTGTGTCCCTTTTTAACCTCTTCAAGATTGACAGAATTGATCCTGCAGAAAGACGAGCAGCTCTAGTGGAAACAATTTCACATATCTTGACTATCAGCTTTCTCTTTTCGAAGGGCACGTCTGAAATCTGAAATTGATTGAAACAGGTCAAGTGTTACGGATAGAAAATTAGCTGCAATCACAAAGGGGATAAGCAGAATGCAGAACAGCCCTTTTTTGTCACTGGTTTAATACAATTGTTTTCGTGGCTTCTAGGTTCTTTCTAATGGGTTCAAGTAATAAGTTAATCAACATATGCAAGTACGAGGTGGAGCATACCTCTAAAACCTCCTGCATGCTTTTGCCAACCACTTCTAAGTCAGCTGATGTGTCACTATGCATTGCTGAAACGATATCGGTCCTGCATGTTCAGAGAGAATAAGAGCTTTGTAAGTTCATATCACACAGAAACAAGTCCTAAACAACATATAAAGCAAGCAAATCACACATACCCCAGTACAGAGCGCCCTTTAAGTTTTGGAGGAACTGTATCGCCAAAGAACTCAGCTTCTTCAGCTAACTTAAGTAAAACTCTACGGACAATTTCCCCCAAATATCTACCAGAAAGCATCTTCTCTAAAATCTGAAGAACAATTTGAAAATATAAGAGATTTAATTTGTACGATCCCAAGTTTCAATCTTCTGAATAGCATGGTTATTGATACTACCTGCTTGCCCTGATTTGGACTATCCAGGTCCAATGCGCAGTCGTATTCTGTCAAAGGAAGATTTGGTGAACGAAAGTTGCCCCATTCTGTGTTGATCACCTAAGATTCCATATCAATTCCATCAGGAATCGTCAAAGATGGTGTGTTGTCTAGTCACACGATCTCGTAAACTAAGCTCAGATAAATAAAAAAAGAAAGAACATATTATTACCATTTGTCCCGACTGTGGAGGAGTACCATAAGGCTTCAGAATGTCTTCAGTCTGTTCTACATAAGCTGCATTCATACCCGTACCCAAGATAACAGCTGCCACAACATTTTTGTCATAAAATCTACCTCCAGCCAGAGTTCCAACAGTATCATTGAGCTGGGTTCCACATCAGTATTAGCAACTCAAAATCTCCTCAATTCGAAGCTAGAGACAATCAAACTTGATAAATTCTACTTACCACAGCAGTCACCTTCATATCTATATGTCGTTTCTGCAAAGCTTTTGCCAACTCTTCCACCACGTCTTTCCCAATCTACTCAATTTAAAACACAAAGTTAAGTTACTTTCAAAATCAAGAAAATGTGATATCGGAAGAACAAGTGTATAACTTTCTTCAGTTCTTTTCAAAAAGTTAAGAAACCACATTTGCTTTAATATTTTCGGCCAGGTATTGAAACTGGACGATATTAAGACAGAGACAAACAAGTTGACTTATTTCATTTTCTCCTTTGACCATGGTGAACAAAGCAGACTAATAATGCTGTATTTGTGAATTGCTGTAAATCAGAAAACAGAGTAGTGCTCTGGAGACTTACTGCTTCCTTTATGTCAAAATCCTTTGTCCAATTTACCAGTGCACCGTGGTTGATCCTTTCTTGGTGCACTGGGAATGAAAATGTAAAACCAAGCTCTCTCTTGTGACCAGTAGGAAGTCCAAAATCTGAGTCCTCAGTTTCAACAACTGAGGAAACTTTCTCGGCCATATAATCAAAGAGTTCCTGAAATCAGCAACTCTGTGTCAATTGTAATGGAAGAGAAATCTTAGAGGTAATGACAAAATTGAACTTTGCATTACAAAAACAAAAGGAATACAGGTGTTTCACTTACATTCAACTTCCCAATCTTCATCTCATGAGGTACCACGAAGGGTTCAGATTTTAGATCAATCTTCTTATCTCCATACAATCTAACCTGCATAACACGAAGGTTTGTTCCACCTAGGTCCAGCGCGTAAAAACATCCCTCCTCACGACTGCATCGTTCGAGTTCAATAGCAAGATATTACGCAGTCAGAAATATAAGCGGGGACAAATGTGAGATATAACAAGATTATGTGCTTGAAATGAAAACAAATTGGCTACTCTGATGACCACAATCTACCATGATAATGTCAAATTAAAAAAAAAGACACTTGCTTTAATTAATTCCTGCACTTTAAAACTCTACAGGATCAATTTAATGATGCTTATCATTTGATTAAGCCGTAGCTTGATTTGGTTCAATTTTCCATCCGTTCCTCAGACATCTTAGCTGCATACTTTTTAATATAGATGTAGTATACTAATATGTACTGTTTCCAAACTTGGAAATGTACTTCTTTTAAGTCATTTCACATTATTTTCTTGATGACAATGTATTTGCCATATCTGGCCTGAGAGAGCTATTTACTTCAAACAAAATGCTTAGCTGTAGAAGAAATGTAAAAAAGAAGAACAAAACAGAATTGATAAGTGATTTAATCCATTCAGTTTGCAGTTTGCACCTACAAGACCATAACTGGACCCAGGAAAACCTGATTATTGCAGGGTTATTTTCATCAATTCATTTACTGCAGGTTTATTTTCAACATTTCAACAACAACAGTCACAACCACAAATCTTACCCCTGTTTAAGAAAATAGGGAGCTTGTTTCCGAGATTAACCTTAAATGCATGGTTGCATTGATGCATTGATTTCCCACAACTTCGCTAAAAATAAGAAGTTCGTACCGGAAGGTTTTCTTAGTCATTTTGTTATAGTCCATAATCACCTAAAGCCGAAAAATTGAGATAATTCTTTCCGCTTCATCGACACTAACCCTTATTTTCAACATTTCACGTTTGATAAATGAAGTGGGTTTAAAGCTTTAATAGTCCACATTATGCCCAAAAATTTCTGCTGCATCTGTTGATAAATGATAGTAGTAAGAACTAAGAACACACTGTACTCAAATCCGCTTAAAATCACAACAAGCCAAACATACCGTCTTTGTGAACACTCTATTTCAACTCTATGACTATGCTAATCATCCGTTTTCTTAAACACGAGAAAGATGGAGGATATCCTGACCCCGAACACCCCCATTACATTGTTATTGTTGACTATGCTAAACCTATGCTAACAACATGTCATCAAGACATCAACTGTACTTAGTCTACATTTGGAAAATTGCATGTTGATCAAAATTGGGACCACACCAACTCACCAGTTGCCTACCTGCCTGGTTTTTCCCAACTTGGAAAAAACCCAGTATTTCTAATTCCATTTTAAAGAAACATCATTTACATATATGAGACTAGTAATTAATGACGAAAGAAAGTTAATTAATGACCCCTCGAGTAGTCATTAATAACCCGTCTTATATATAACAACATGAACCTTGAAACAAAAACAGATAAAAGAAATGCAAACAGAAATTGCAAAACAGGAAACAAGGAAGGCAACATAAGTGAAAAATATATATACCCAGTAGGAAGGGTGTCAACATAAGTGACAAGCATCTTAATGAAGCATGAAGTTTCATCTTCAAGACCTTTTCTCATCATAGCCTCCATGTCATCAGCAATGGTCATCAACCCATCTTTTGACACCCAAAACTTTTCTTCTGTTTCTCTCATCATTTCATTCACATCCCTCTTCCCTTCTTCTTTTTTGCTAGTAACATTATTACCCATATCTTACTTTTCTCTCTAGTTGTTTTCCCTCAACTTTTTGTAGGAGAGTTTTGGTTGTTGATGTATGTAGATTATGTATGTGCTTTGACTTGTAGGTATTTATATGTTTTATCTATTTTAGTAGGTTAATGGGTAAATGGGTTTGACCTGTTTGCTTCTTTTCATTGAAAATGATGGCTAAATGGTCGAGTTTAATATGGATAGTTTATTTAAAGATTATGGATAAAAAAATATATTTCGCGTATTAAAAGAAAAAGGAAAGAAAGAAGGATTGGGAGAAAAGAAAGGTGGGAAAGTCTAAAACGGTGGATCTAATTATGGGGAGCAAAACAAAGATTGGGAAAAACGGCGGCTAGCTAGTAGCTACAAAAACTATGCAAGGATATTCATACTATTGTGATTATGGTTGTATAGATAAGACTATTGTGATTATGTGAGTCATATGCATGACGTGAGTATGAAATTAAAATAACGTTGTACAGTAATGCATCACTAATGATTGTCGTTCAAAACAAATGTATATGAATGGATGATGTGGGAATTGGGATTATTGTCTATGACACTCGCAAGTTGCAACAGTATCTGCCTAATACAACGATAAATTGGAATTATAATCAAGCCCAAGAAATGCCCGCCAATTATTGTGTACACAGTACATAGTCTACGTAGCACTATATATATACCTCCCCTGAATCCGTACATCCTACACCCGGTGTACCATGAGCATGGTACACCATGTATCATATATAAAACTTGACCCAATAGTAACATAGCAGCCCAAAAGAAAAATAACCATATATATGATACACTATATAACATATGTATGGGCCTGGTGTAGGATATAAATTGTCGAAAACTAGGGTTCAAAAACTTCGAATCCCTCTAAGGCTTATTATCCATGGTTACACCGAAATGGAGTATCCATGGATAGGCCCATTTTTCGTATACATATTGAGAAGAACAATAATCAAAAGTAATTCAACTAGGAGATGAAGAAGCTAATTAGGACTGCAATGGCCAATAACGGCCGCCAATACATCTTGTTTACGTCTACTACAATTGTTTCTCTTTGTTCTTCTACTTTTAGTTTCGCACAAAAACTAAGAAATACGTATCCTTTTTTTATTTCCTATCCTAATTACTCTCCTAACTCTACTTTCTCACCCACTCCTTCAACTCACTCTTTTTAATAGGGATATTATGGTCATTTTGACCCAAAAAAAAGGTTCACAATAAAAAGGGTAAAACAAAAAGAAACACCCAATACAAAAAATAGAAAAAAGTGTGTAAACTTGCTTCATATATAAGTGGGAGCCCTATATGACCAAATCTTATATATGAAACGGTTTTAAATAAATTTTTGTAATAAAAAAAATCTCCTCAAATAAATAAATAAATAAAGCCCCCCTCTTCCCTCTGTTTAGAATGATATAAACAAGCATATATACATTATTGATACACTAAACATAAAATGTTAATATGTATCCTTTAGTCTGATGATCAGTCTTATGGTTGTCTAGGATTAGAAGAGTGCGAGGCAGCCACAATGGCAGCTCCAATGCCAGAGGCATCTGCGTAGTGTCTGAGGATTACTGTCTCTGACACCCCTTTTTCAAGTAATTCTTCCTTCAACGTCTTCTCTAGACATGATTTGAATTGTTGATAATTAGTGTATAATCCCCCGTCAACAGCTACTACTGTCTCCTGAGTTTTCAGACCTTTCAAAGAGTCCCTTCCTAACCTCTTTAAGATTGACAGTATTGATGCTGCGGAAAGACGAGCAGCTCTTGTGGAAACTATTTCACATATCTTGACTATCATCTGTCTTTTCTCAAAGGGAACGTCTGATATCTGAAATTGATTAAAATGATCGAGTAAAAGCGTTACTAAGAGCAAAGTACGTAGCTGAAATCAACAACAATCGAGTGTAAATCCCCATTCAATAGCGGTGCTCGGGGGTCAGGATGTACAAGGGCATAACTAAGCATAACAGCAGCTAGCATACCTCGAAAATCTCCTTCAACTTTTCGCCAACCACATTTAAGTCAGATGAATTGTCATCATGCATTGCTGAAACAATATCGGACCTGCACGTTCAGAGAGAATTACAGCCTTGGAATTTCACATTGGATAGTAAGAAGTTCTTAGCAACAAAGAATGCAAGTAGCACACACATATATACCTCAATACATTGCGCTCTTGAAGCAGTGGAGGAACTGTATTGCCGAAGAATTCAGCCTCTTCAGCTAAGTGCAGTAGAACTGTACGCACAATTTCCCCCAAGTAACTACCAGAAATCATCTTCTCTAAAATCTGATGAACAATGTAAACATATAAGGAATTTTGTTACAATTCTGAGTTTCAAAATTTAGCATGGCTATTGATACTACCTGCTTGCTCGGGTTTGGACTATCCTTGTCCAATGCGCGGTCGTATTCTGTCAAAGGAAGATTAGAATCAAAGTTGCCCCATTCTGTGTTGATCACCTAGGAAGATATCAAGGAGAGTGTTTACATAAGGTAACTTCTCCAATCACAAAATATAGATATATAACGAGAAACATAACTAATAGTATTTGCTTACCATATGTTCCGACTGTGGAGAAAGATCCTTACTATTAAGCTTCAGAATGTCTTTCTTCTGTTCTATATAAGCTGCATTCGTTCCCGTACCAAAAATCACAGCTGCCATAACATTTTTGTCATCAAATATGCCTCTGGCCAAAGTTCCAACTGCATCATTGAGCTGAGTTCCACTTCCACATCAGTATTAGCAACTTCTCAATTTAAAGCAACGGACAATTAAACTTTACAAACTCTACTTACCAAAGCAGTCACGTTCATATCTTTACATTTTTCCTGCAAAGCCGTTGTCAACTCTACCACCATATCTTTCCCAATCTGCTCAGTTAGAATATATAATCAATTTAATTACAAAATCAAGCAAATATTAAAATCTGAAGTCATTCATTGTAATAATTTTGGCTTGGTTTTGAAACAGGACAACATCTATCTGACAGACATTTTCTACAGTCTACATGTTTCATTGTTTGCTCCTGTTAGTGCCGAGCAGTTAGCGCTAAGCAGACTAGTTATAATGTATCAGTGAATTACTGGATATCAGAAACCAAGAAACAGAAAGTATAGTGCTCTATAGACTTACTGCTTCATCTATGTCAAATTCCTTTGTCCAATTTATGAGTGTACCGGCGTTGATTCTTGTTTGGTGCACTGGGAATGAAAATGTAAAACCAAGCTCTCTTTTATGATCAGGATGAAGTGTAAAACCGGAATCCTTCTCACTTTCCACAAGTATTGCAACTTTCTCGGCGATGAAGTCAAAGAGATTCTGAAATCAACAACTGTGTCAATTGAATGGAAGAGAAATCCTTGTGGTAATGATGAAATTGAACTTTTTGATACAACAACAAAAGGAATTCAGGTATCTTACTTACTTTCAATGTCCCAACCTTCATATCATAAGGTACCGTGTGGGTTACAAATTCTGGTTCAGTAGTTGTATTTTCTGGCAGTCTGACGCGCATCACACGGAGCTTTGTTCCACCTAGGTCCAAGGCATAAAAGCATCCCTTCTCATTACTACAAAGAGTACAATTCCAGGATATGCAAGTGTCAGAAATTCCAGCAGAGACAAAGCTCAGACAACATAGCAAGATCTTGATGGGCTACTCATTTACTACTAGTATCAATTCAGAACAGACTCATGACCACAAACCTACAGAGTACGATAATTTAAACGAGAAAACTTCAGGACTCGATTCCTCAACATGGAAACTGGACCAATTTCACCAATCTGATGATACTTATTATTCGACTCAGCCGTAGCTTCAGCTGTCAATTTGCAATCGGCTCCTGACCTTAGGTGCATTACTTTTTACATAGAGTAAAAGATACTAGACCAAGTTAAGCTGGTTACTCTAGTATCTAGTTGCACGGGTTATATTCAACATTTAAGCTGAATGATGCATCTGTTGGTAAAGCACAGAGATTCACATCCCCTTTAAAAGCACATTCGCAAAATTTACAATCGTTGACACACAGAGATTCACATCCCCAGGTGACTAATTTTACTCTATATGATTTTGCTGATGAACTTTCTTCAGTTTACTGACATCACTTATTCACTTCATCAATGAGCTTCAGTAGCATGCATATGTAAATAACAAGACTCAACTGTACCTGTTCTAACCTTGGAAATTGCATATTAGCATTCATATGCTTGGAAGTTGATCACTTCCAAAAGCAAAGCTTAAAATTGGTCAAATATATAGGTGCTTAACAGCTTATTATTGTCTTAGTTGAACCTTTCATTTAGTGATATACTGATATAGAGACCAGTAGGCAGTAGAGTGGAAATGATCCATGCATGCCAAATCAAAAAAAGCACAGGCCATTTTGAAAAGTCTTAGTTTTGTGCAGTAGAAGACTAGTATAATAACAACCAACAAGTTTATTTATGCGCAAAGATGGACGACTTACGCAATCCAATTTAGTGGAAATAGCATAGTTACATTCTGATCAAATCATATAAATGTACACATGGTATGATGACTAGATGATTTGAGTAGAATTTTAGATAAAACTACTTCATAAATGTAATATGGTTTTGTATGAGATCTTTTTCATCCAGCTTTTTGAGAATATGCTCTAAACTTGCTTAAAAGACTTGAAACTATAACAGTCCGTTGTTTAGAGTTGAACTTTACTGAATTAAATTGAATAAAACTGACCTGAACCAAAAAAACTGAACTTGTTGATTAATTGTTTTGACACTCAAACACTTATCAAAATCCTATAAATATTGTACGTTTATGAAACTAAATGGTGAGACATTTCCAATGATATACTAATAACTGCGAAGGGATATCGAGATCAAACTTATGACATTCACAAGTTAAGAGTTGAACTGCAAAAAATTGAACTGAATTGAACTTAAGTTGAAAATAACATAGCCTAAGTTTTCTTATAATATACTTTATACACTTTTGTCATTCTCGTGAACCCAAATGGCCATATTATTTAGCCTGATTTGAGATTAAATTGTTCATCCGGGTACATGCACCCAGTAAGGCTAGCAGAACATGCAAAATACTTAAATACAGTAGAAAAAATAAAGGACACTTGGATGATTAAGAAACAGGAAGAGATAAAAATCAAGAGGTAAATATATATTTACCCGGTAGGAAGAGAATCAACGTAAGTGACAAGCATCTTAATAGAGCTTGAAGCTTCATTTTCAAGTCCTTTGTTCATCGTAGCCTCCATGTCCTTAGCTATGGTCATCAGCATCTCCGTTGACACCCAAAACTTTTCTTCTATGTCTGCCATCATTTTACGTACAACAATATAACTCTTACATTTTATGAAAAAGTTACCCATTATTTCCTTTGTTCTCTAGACTGGTAGCTAGACTGCCCTTCTTAGCTTACTTTCTCTCTTTTTTTCTCTCAACTAGTAGTAAGAGAGTTTTGGTTGTAGATTATGTTTTAACTTGTATGTAGATGCCGGTATATCCATGTATAATGTACGTTAAGGGGTTAAACTTGGTCTATGCATGTGACTATGTCCAAAGTTTACTAAGATAATGGGTAAAAGGGTTGACCACTCTTGACCTCTTTGCTGATCTCTTCAATGAAATTGGTGTTTATTTGGTGGAAGTTTTATACAGTACATAAGTTTGGGAACCAGCGGCCTAATAACACCTCTAGAAACTCCTATAGATGAACATAAAAGAAAACACAAATATCTTCAGAAGGTTTCAGCGTTGCTCAGAGATTGTTTACTCACCTTGTGTGAACTAGAACTCATTCATAAGCCTCCATCTTGTTATTGAGCTCCAAGGAAAACAATGTGCAGTACATTCTTCTAGAATTTGGTCATACTACAAACTATAAACATACATTCTTGATACATTATGGAACCATGGAGGAGAAGAATGCTCTAGGAGCAAAAAAATGATAATTTTACAATTTTTCACTACGGAGTCTATTTTCAGTCAAGACTCGAGTGCTCAAGTCTCAAGATATCGAGAGTGAGAAGCTGCGAGAAGCGCAGCTCCGATGCCAGAACCATCATTGGCATGCTCGACGGATATATTTTGATAAGCTTCATCCCCAAGGAGCTCCTTTAATGTACTCTCCAAGCATTCTCGGAATTCAGTGTAATGCTCATACAATCCACCATCCATGGCTACAACAGTCCTTCGGCTCTCACAATTTTCTAATGTGTCTCTTCCTGCTTTCTTTAGGATACCATAGATCCCAGCTGCAGCAAGGCGTGCCCCACGGGTTGCAACGATGTTGCACAGCTCAACTATGACTTTCCTTTTCTTAAGGGAGAGGTTTGATATCTGAAAAAGATACAGAAGCTGAACAATCATCCTATGATGATGGGTGGGGGAAGGGATGCTGCAACCCTCCGAACTTGGAAAGGTAAATTGACAAACATGTCCATTTCACGTAAAATGTAAACACACCAGTTGCATATTGAACTCTAATCACAGTGTCAACAGAAGTTACGCAGATACATGGCATCATCAACTAGTAATTCTGATATCAGTCAAACATGAGTGGCCTAAGTATAATTTAACTACACACATCTGCAACATATGCTGAAGCCAGTCAACTAGTTCATATTGTCTTAAAAAGGTAACTATTATATCAAGACTCAGACAGAGTTTAACTCTAATCTCATGGTGAGCTCAATTACCAAACTCATACAAGTATATAACCAACATGTTCTAAACTCTACAAATAAGCTAAACTCCAGGTAGAGTCCACATTTTAAAAATGCCATCACTTTTGAGATCCAGCGCAGTATTCAGACTCTATGAAAGGCTTAGCATTGCACCCACTCATCATTCTACTTATGCAATACCAAACCGACAAAAGTTGTTCGTAGTTATACACTCTGCCAAAAAAAAACTCAGCAGAAAAGGTATACCTCTAAAATGTCCTCCATCTTGGACCCGACAATTTTGAGATCGGGAGATGAATCATGATGCATGGCAGACATGTCTGGTGTCCT
>ONZK01003562.1:61908-72267 GCA_900322385.1 Pharnaceum exiguum
CCCCCCCCCCCCCCCCCCCCTCTTCTGTTCCTTGCTTCTCTAGTGTAGTAATTAGCCACTTGCAAAGCTTATCACTGCTACTTCCAGTGTCTCACTTGTTTCTTTTTCTGACCACTTTAAATGGAAGTTCACTACTCACTAACCAAATGCTTCTAAAAATCCATATTCTAACTTTCTAGAATATATCTTATTCGATAGTCATAGAAGACTAGCAATCTAGTGTAGGTTATATCAACAACAAAAACTATCACAAAGTGGCCTAAAGATTAGAAATCCACAACCAGAACACTCGGCACTACACTAAAAAAGTATATAAAACAAAAAAATCTATCGGCAAGATTATTTGACAATTTTAATATAGGGTAGAAAATGTACCGCATCATCTATAGAAAAGCCTTTCGTCCACGTGATCAGAGTTCCAGAGTCAATGGATGTTTGCATCACAGGAAATGAAAAGGTGAACCCAAGTTCCCTTTCTCTGCCAGGAGAGAGTTTAAACTCTTGGCCTTCTTGGGAGACAAATTTTGCAAGTTCTGCTGCAATATAACCAAAAAGTTCCTGCCACCATAGCTTTTGTAAGTACTAGAAAAAGAAACTGACACAGCGAACCGGAGTCAAATTAATCATAAAGGAAATCTGACAAGCAAAGCACTCACTTCTGATGTCCCAACCATCAACTCAGGTGGAATGGAGACTTCAGCGAATTCCTGATGCTTGATACCACCATCCTTGCCATCCAACTGCACCCGAAGAACACGGAAGTTTGTTCCACCAAGGTCCAGTGCATAAAATAAACCATGCTCATCCCTTCTCACACCAAGGTGAATATTGAATACACCAAAAGTAAAACAACTTTAGAAAATGGAAGGGAAGAAAGCAAACAATAAATAAAAATATTCGCGCATTTGAAAGTTAAAAACATCACTTTACTGAAAGACTGCATTTTGATTGCAACAGACAAGTTCAGTGAAAAAGCTACCATCAAACCCTCACTTACCTTTCACTATCCGTCACCTAAAACATATCTATCTTCAAAAACAACTCCATTAGGTTCATCAACCTTTCAGCTCAAAGGTTTGAGGCTATACAACACATTCACTTCTACTTAAAGCAACTTAGCAACATCCTTAGAGCATGACCACCCAAAACTAATTCCATAATAAATATATTTTCGCTAAAGCATACCAAATATCCATCAACCAAGATTACAACATCCTCAAACACTAAGAGGTCAAAATGTACCAAATGTGTATCCTAGTGGAAAAAATAAAATCATAACTCCAGCTTAATTGCAATTTTAAGTTTTAAGGAAAAACATAAATTACCACTTTCAGGAAAACTTGTTGACAGTGACAACAGCCATGCATAGTACAATTACTTGGCAAAGTATATAAAACTATTATGCAGATAACTAAATTAATTTCATGGAACAATCTACCACTTTCAAAAAATCAAATTGAGGCACACATACAGACACACAACACACTTACAAGTTACAACCCAAGGTCTACAGGATCAAGATATATGCAACCTTCAACACATGGCACAATTTCCACAATCAAACCTCAATATTATTAACCATTGATACAAAAGTGAATAAACTACAGTTTGCCTACACAAGTACAACCACTAGAAGAATAACAGATGCAAGTTAGGCAGAAATAATGTAGCTAGCATGCAATCAAAACTCCAACTTCAATTCAAAAGTAAAAATTAACACAAATTCAATCACATGCAAGCATATAATAACATATATACAATCAGAACTCCAATTTCAATTCAAAACTAAAAGAAAACTAACATATTCTCAAAATTACTAACAAATACATAAACACAAATATAATCATCACATGCAAAAGTGAGAATTAAGGAGAAAAGAGTATACCCTTTGGGAAGATTATCAACAAAGCTAATCAACATCTTAACTTGCTTAGCATCTTCAGAAGAAAGACCATGATTCATCTCAAAAACCATATCATCAGCAACATTTCTCAAATTCTCAACAGGTGTCCTACACTTATCTTCAAACTCCCTCAAAATCTCCACCGTCCGATCCCAACAACACTTGTCATCACCTTCTCCTACTTTCCTCATCATCATCCTACGGTTCACCATCACTGCTGCTGCAGCAGCACCTGCACACACCACCACTGTTGCTGCCACAACACTAGCTGCCTTACCCATCTTTTAAAATTTTAAAAAAGTTTTAATCTTTCTTTGTTTTTAAGCAATACCCAGAATTTATAATCTCACAAAAGTGCCAAAGATCCAAACTTTATAGCAAAAACTTTATTTTTTCATGCATACAAGAAATACCCACAATTTAGAATTTCAAGAGAGTGCCAAAGAAGGGAGCTTTATATGGTTTTTCTACGTTGGAAAGAGTGAAGATTATTGTGTTATTTTATTTGTTTATCTGTTTATTATGGGTGTGAATAATGATGGTGTTGATAAATTGATAATGTGCATGATGGGTAAATAGATATAAAGATATAATAGTATGATGATGATGAATGATCTCTATAGAAGGAAAGGAGAGGAAAATTATTGGATGGAGAATATATATTTGTAGAGTTTGGACGTTGAAAGTGATTGGTGATTGGGATGTGGGACTAAGGATTGAGTTTATATGGATCGTTGCTTTGGCTTTGGATGAATTTTTTGTGAGTAAAGTTAGGTAACGTAGTTGTGTTGAGTTGTGTACTTGTGTTGTGTTGTTGTTAGTTAAAACAGTGATGTTTTGTTTGGTTGGGTTTTTGGGTAACTTTTTTGTTTTTGGTATTGTATGGTGTACTTTGGTTAATTGTGTTTGTTTGTCAAAATATTTGTAGTAATGTCCACATGCTACAGTTGACATTTGACAATTGAATGAAGTTTAAATAGGATTTGTTACTTTGCATTGGACTAGGCGTAGTACTAGGAATTCTATCATAAAAAAATTGTAGTAGTACTAGTAGTAGAATTGTTTTAATTATCAAAAGAGAAATAAAAAGTTGTGGTATAGTGTACTTTGAGCAATGTTTGGTTCAGTTTTTCCGTTTGGCATAATTATTTATTAATTATAGGTAAAACCTAAAACTAATAAGGAGTAGATTTTTCATTTGGCATCAATGTATGTACTATGTAGTGAATGATTCCCTCTTCAATTTTGATTCCTAGTCACACACAAGATAGTGTGTAGTTTTAATTTCATGGGAATTTACTTGATGTGTTCGATATATAGGAATTACAATTTTGTATTTATCATATTCTCACTTTTTAATTTCTTTTGTCACTTCAACGTGGGAATTGGTGCTATTGCTATACTTCTTGCATCTATACGGTGAGTAACTTGAAAATTTCTTCTCTAGTAATGGTGTTTGTAGTACTAGATCTAAGGGTTCAATACCCCCATTCTAAAGCTCCCTATTGACTCTCATACACACAACAGTGCACATTTCACGACTGCACCAAGTGAGTGACCCACGTGTAAATTGCCCATAAAAATAGATGAACAGACAAGAAGATTAATCTTAACAGGTCTCATACCCTACTCGGATTTATTAGCTTAAAAAATCTTAGACACATACCCTATATAATCGGATAGGGTATAATGAGCGTGTTATTGACCAAATTAGCTTCATGTGGCATGCATGTGTTATACTGTTATATAGCGTTAACCAAATGAGCTCCTATCACCATTTTTTGAGATGAGACACTAAAGAAATAGATCTTCCATGAAAGAAAAAAATTGTGATCGACGTTCCCACGTCAATAGTTTAAGATAAGAAGTATATTAAATTTTTTAAAAACAAAAAAAAAAACTTGTACATCACATCATTGTAGAACTGAAAAACAACTACCATTTGTCCAATACGTACACACGACTTTAGGGCCAATTTTGACTTCATTCGTCCAATACGTACAAATGTACAATGCACGACTATAGGGCCCAATTATCGACTTCAAATCTTCAATAGCATTTGCGCAGTTGACTTGAAGATATTTACCTTTAAGTAAGACAATACTTTTTACTGGTTCAAAATTGGTGAAAAGATTAAATTAAAGTGATTCAGAGCAGTATCGACATTGTAACATAGATCAGTTTCAATTCTTCGTTCCTCCACCACAACTCATTCAGTATGGAACAATCAAATAATTGAGAAAGACGATGAACACAGTAACAGAGACAAGAGAAGAGAGAGTTGACATTGGGCAGAAGCCATATTTCCATTAATGAGATTAGTATTCAATCGTGTACAAAGCATGGCTACAAGCTACATATCTCACCGATCCGTAACACAACCATATCCCCTTCCCGAAACCCAAAAGAAAATAAAACGAAGGAGAGAAACGGAAACAGGCGAGTATGCAGGCAGCAACTCTTCACTCAGTCTTGCAGCTCCAGTAATAGTAGTAGCTCAGTCAAAGCCTCTTCAAATCAGCAAAACCCACCGATTGATTCACCGCTGTTTTTCAAGCCCTGGTAGAACCTCAAAGCAAAGCAGAGCAGCATCACTAGCTCACACCATCATCACTGGCCAAAGCCGGGGCTATCCAAGAGACTGCGTCACCCAAAATTCCTCGTCCTTCCATAGTTCTTTTGAGTTTCATGTAACTTTACTCTTTTTCTTTTTTCTAAAGTTTTTTTTTTCTTTTTCTTTTTCTTTTTCTTTTTTAATTTTTCATAGTATTTTTTTTTCTTTCCAAGCCATCTGCTTTGCTACAATGGTAAATCAAGCTTTACCTAAAGGCTAAAACTAACTGTACAAAGAAGTGTAGGCTAGAAGTAGCAAACTTCAGATAGCCTCCCACTTCAGTCTAGAACCACCATTGTAGCAAGCAGAGGCATAACTTGTAATAGTCATGAGGAAAGAAAGCCAGCAGAGTAATGTCACACTTACCAGAGCCCAGAGGTACTGGCTTTCTCTCCCCATCAGCAGTAGGGTCTGAATACCAACATCTAGGCGTCTGCAATCTTTGAAGCACTTCAACCTTTACCTCACTATGCTGTAGATGCAAGACTGACCCTGCAAAAATAAATAAGACAAGACAACAACAAAAAAAGCAGCATAAAGATAAACATGGTGATGAGCATATGATAAAAAGATACAAATAAGCTTGAAAAAACCTGCCTCATCATTGGGTCTTGTATTTTCCCCACTTCAGCACCAACACTTCTATTCAATATCATATCGGCAATTCCGTTTGGCTTCACAACAAAACAAAAACAAAAAGGGAAGTAGTCAGTTGGTAGTAGTGAACAATGTTCAAACACATGAAGTAAAGGTAGTCATAAGGAGGCAGACAATGACTTCGCAGTCCTTAAAATTCTCAAGTGTTTTGACCTAAATGAGATGCAAAGACACACACAGAGGGGGGAGCATCAAGGATAATTCACATATAGGCAGCAGCTAAAGACAGGGTAGAGAAGAGAGAAGAAAATGGGAATAAGCAATGAGCAGCAAGGAAACAATATGAGAAAATGTGTAAAAGAAAGCCCGCCAAAACCTCTAGGAATCTGTCAGATCCAACTTGTAGAGACGCATTCCTTTTCGACACATCTTCGGGAAGCACACCAGAAACAGCTTCAAATAAATCAATACGGGAGAACACTTTGTTCACACTTCCTTCTGAACCTGAACTGCAAGGTCGTCTACCCTCTTGACCTTCTACTGAACTAGAGGACCCCAAATCATCATTATTGCTTTCAGTAGTAATACATGAAACCGCACTAGAGGGAGATGATGAGGACCGATCATCTGCAACAGAGGCTTCACTTTCTGGGTATGCATTCTTGCAAGTCTCCGAAAAATTCACTGATGAACCCCTATCTGATGCACTAATTGGCATCGGAGCCCCAGAACTACAGACCGACACATCAGGAGAAACTGCAAGTAGCTGACGCTTTGCGAACGGCATTGCACCTACATCTTCACTGGAGTTTTTCCTCTTAACGGGCTTGCCTTCATGGACATGGTCTTCTGGGCTATTCGTGCCTCCAAGCTGCTGCTCACACTGAGGCCTCAATGAACGAGAGCGCTTACAACCATCTGGGAACAAATACGATGGTAGCTGCCGTCTGCGCACATGACATACGTGTATGTCCATTCCAGGTTTCCAGTACGCATACATACTTATAGACCCTCTAAACTCGTCGACTGTTGCCCGAATATCAAACTGTTGTCCCTCCTGGGCAGCTTCTCCCAGCTTCCTTTGCAAGCCCATAAAATAAGCAGAATGAACACACTGTCTAGATAAATCCGTAAAGTACTGTGGACACGGATGGCACTGCAATTTTCCAGTAGTATCACGCTCTATCTGCAGAATAAAGCCAACTCCACTAAGCAAAAACTAAACATAAATAAGAATGTCCACCACACAGACTAAAAACTGAAACAGTCCTAATATCACTACAAGTCATTATGGAGCAATTGAAAACCCAAAAGGGCTAATCAACTAAATCAAAAAAGGACCCTGAAACAGTATACATTACCATCAAAGTCAACTGCCTCAGACGTGATTCCACCCACCCTCTCCACAAACGCAGATCATCAACATCTGCTGCAACAATATCAACTTGCAAATAATTTTTGTAGCTCTCAAAGAACGTGTACGGCTCAAACAGGGAACTCCAATGAGCTTTGTTAAGCTCAATATCCTGAAACGAAGTATTTTGAAACAGAAATAATCAGTATGCATTCAGTACCGACGATAAACGAACAAGATTCCAATCACCCTACCTGACAAATCTTGTTACCCAGCTCAAACTGCTCCATCATAACCCTCAGAGTACTTGGAGATACATTGTAACTAGAGTTCATACAGGGATAGGCAGGGGTGATAATTGGCATATGGTGGGTGCGATCCCTCGCATTCCTTCGAGGATTCCAAACAGGAAAACCAAGCTCATCTTCCTCAATGTTACAGAGCATCACAGGGTTTGGCCAGCGCCACTGGGTAAATACTCTAAAAAATCGTGATACCAGCATACTAGGCACTGCATTTGGGTAAAGCTGGCAAACTCGAGCGACGAGAATAGCCCAGTTAACACCACCTAGAAATCCAGTCACCTAAATACACCAAAAGGACTTGAACAAAAGTCGCAATAAATCACTACCTACATGTCAGACCTTGAATTTCACAACCATACTTACATTTGAGTACACACCCCTTCTTTTAGCCCAAAGCTTGATACAGCGGAGTGCAGTGCGGAAGTGCTGATGCGATAAAAAAAAGGTTCAGAATCAGAAAAATAAAAAGGCCAAATGACGGAAGGAAGATTGTGCAGTGAAACCTAAAAGTAAATATTAAAGAGCATCTCTAACACCTCAGCATTTGGTACTAGCTTTAGAATTTGATCCGCAACTCTGCATCCGTTTAAGCTACGAACAGTGGCTTCATCAACATTGTGCAAAAGGGACATATCTGATATATCCAAGTCCTAAACCAACAAAGTCAAACAAATATCAAGCCAGAAAACTTCTAACCTTAAGTAACACCCAACATAAACAACGGGTTCACTGGGGCAACGGAGCATTACATATACAGCGAAGAGCAGCCTTAATTGATGCAAGAGCAAAGTCAAAGGAAACTGAACTCAAGTGTAGCGATCCCCAACTGACTACGCAAGGCAGTATTATATCAGGAAAAGGAATCCCAAATAACCATAGTCAGAAAGACACTGACAACAAGATTATTACTTGAAGGACAAAGATGAAATCTCAAGAGTACAAAAGATATGATGAAAGCTTTGCTAATTTTACCAATGACAAACAGTTGAACATACGGCTTGGCAAATAACAACAAGGATCCACTGCAGCCTCAAAAAACAATATCGAACAAATAAGCCAGGCATTAAAAGAGACACAGACTTACGTCAGGAACAACCAACACCGAAACACTTGCATAAAGTAGATCAATTGAAATCCCATCAAATTTGAATTTCATAACAGGGACATGGGCATCTGGAACTGGCTGCAGCTCAGTTACTTCCTCCATATCGGCCAACATGTCATGCAACAAGTAGAAGAAGTCCTCCTAGTGATAGCAGATTAATAAATTAGAAGCCACACCTAAATGACAAGGTACAAACAGGGCATGACGGAGAACTTAAGTACCTCCCGATTAACATATGATGGCCCGACACACAAAGCATCAATATCAGCTCCAGGACCATTCACCTACAAAGAAAATTAAAATACTCAAATTCAGAAAAACAGATATACAAAGGTCTGGTAGCTTACCGGTATTGCATAACCTGGACACATACGATTACCACAGGAAGTGAATGGTATCCCACTTACCCCAAGACGACAAGAACCAAATGTTAATATGAGCGCATTTGCATCGTCTACCATTTGATCAGTGTAGCCTCTAATGCGAGTCATCCTCTTAACCCAGTCCTTAGCCACCTAGAATACACAGAATGCTCAAAGAGATGATTTATCAAACACATACAGAAAAGGAAAACCTGAAAGAAGCACATATTAATAACAAGCTCCATATTACTGCACACTATTACAGTGCATAACAAATTAACAATCCACCAAAAAAAAAATGCTTGTCAGCTCCTCATGAAAAGAATCCACATCATCAGTAATCAGCTTCTTGTCAGTCCCTCTAGTGTCTCTCAAAGTTCTACTGCAACTTCCAAATTGGAGGTAGATTACCTAACAAGTAACCTCACACAAAGCTTCAAACTTAGAAAGCGGCAAACAACTTTGTTTTTCATTGAAAAGCAATGCAAGAATTATCACCATCTTTCAGCCTTAGGTGATTATGCTATAAATCAAAAATTGGCTACATCACCTAACGGTACTTCTTATTTTAATGAAGTTGCAAGAAGCCTATCCGTCAATGACTCAATGCACTAATGCGCAGCAATGCATTCAGGGTTAATGTCGAAATAGCCTCCTTTAATTAAAGAAAAAAGGGGGATAGGTAGCCTGCATCCTAAACCACGAGCATCTCCACTGAATGGGGATTTACACGATTACACTCGATCGATGTTGTTATAAAGCAACTCTCCTACGATGAAAAATGGAGAACAATTACGGAAATAACCAAAAGCACCACCACCCATGGCAACAACAAACCAAAACATCTTTGATCACAACAAAAAAGGACCATCAAAAGGCAAATCATCAATAGTTGAATAGTTCCTCAAATCCAAGATACTTCACCCGAATCCAATCCAATAAATCATCAATTAAAGTTCCACTCTTTCTCAATATAGATAGATTTCTAATAACATAGGGTCCAATCCATGATCACTATGTCAATCCTCTTATACAATCACATCAAATTATTCTATCATAATTTCGATCAACCTAAATTCCAAATTTGCAATTCCTTATCCTTAATTATAAATGATTATTACCTCTCGAAGGCGAACGAGAACCTCCTCCCTCTTCTCAGCCTCCGCCTCGCTCTCGTACAACCCAGCATCCACCAAAAACTGCCAAATCAATCAACCAAAACCACAATTAGAATCACCAAACATAAACAAACTCTAACAATAAACAAAAAAAAAAAAAGGGAAAAAAAACTGACTTTCTCCAAAGCAATTGTCTTCTTAAGGTCTGCCGCAATGGGCCCCGCCAACGATATCGCCTTAGTCACACCAAACTGCTTCACCTCTCCCTCACCACCACCAACACTCACCATCTCTCCCTTCTCTCTCTCTCTTAATTTCTGGAAATTTTAACAAATACAACAACAATAACAACAACAACCCTCGCGAATAAAAATAAAAACCCTTTCTTTCTTTTTTTTTTGGTAAAATATATTGAGAATTTTGGTGTTTCCTTTTTTTTTTCCTTAGGTCTTTTTTTGGGAAGAAGAAATCGAATCAAGAGAAAATCGAAAATTGTGTTTGTTTACGAAATCAATCAATCAATCAATGAACGAAAAATGCGGCCGAAGATTATGATTGTAATTGTAAGATTTGTAACCCTAGGAAAATTGAAGGGAGAGACGTGTTGTTAGGGAGAAAGGGTGAGGAGAGAGAGTGGGATAGATCGGTGGCGGCGAAAAGAGAATAAAAATCTGGTTAGGGAGAGATTGTTAGTCAAAGGGATATTTATATTTATATTTATATTTATATTCAATGTACTTTTGGTTGAGAGGTGGGGCCCTTTGGGTTGAGGACGTGCCGACGTGGGAAATTAGTGAATTAAAAAAAAAGTTTGTTTTGGAAGGTTTGGTAATTAAAGTTTTTAGTAGGAAAGGGAAACGGAATTTTCATGAAATACCCCTCAACTTTAATGAAATTCACAGTATACCCAAATAATTAGAACACTGTACACTATACCCTTCAGCTTTTGAATTTTAAAACCCGGTAACCACTGCTCTCACAGAAGGCTTACGGCGTTATTT
>ONZK01003563.1:13938-25837 GCA_900322385.1 Pharnaceum exiguum
AGTACACCTTCAACCGTTAAGGTTAGGGGCTCGATTCTTACCGGTCTCTGTGCCTTCCTATACACAAAAAAAAAAAATTTGTACCTCAACATCTTCAAGAGCCTTATATGCCTTTGGAATCCAGGGGTGTAGGAGAATCGCCAATTCCTCCAACTGTCGACCAATAATGCTCCACATGTACTTATCTCATGCATGCCTAATTTACTTTACTTTACTATTTATGGGGTGTCTGGTTCAGTCTAATACTCTAATGTATTGCAAAAATGATATCTTTACAAACCTACCATGTATTAGTAATGGCACAATTAGCCGGCGAAGGCATGTGGTTAAAAAGGCTAATTTTCTACTTTAGAATTTTGGTTAAGGTTAACACTCAAAAGTGGTTAAAAGTGCCTTTTCATTTATTTTGATATTATATAACATGGATAATGATGTGTAAATTACATTGTTTCACTGATGAACTGGTATTCAGGATTATTAGAGTACTCCATAGTTTCTCTTAGTTAAGGCTACACCAGGTATATGGGTACACCTGTTAGGTGGCACCTCTTAATAAAAAGGAAAAATGAAAAAAAAAAATACATGGCTAAAAGTCAGACGGTAGTTCGGAGACATTAGTCATCTAAAAAATCTCACTAGTCATATATTTGCTAGTCATTAAACATATAAAAATACCTACTAGTCATTAGTCATATAAAAATGGCTATTAGTCATCCATGTAATTTTTTTTTAAAATGTTGACGTGGCACCCGGTTTATAGGTACACCGGGTGCACGAAAGACTTACTGCCACAGTTTAGCTTACGTGTATTTCCTACGTGTTTGGTCACTGTAAGGGTCTGTTCGGAAAACTTAATTGTAGCTGAAGCTGAAGCTGATTAGGTAGCTGAAGTTGGTTAGTTAATTATAAAGGATAATATAAAAGGACATAAAAGGACAGCTATAATTGTTAATTATAAAGGATAATATTTTCAGTAGGGGTAATATTGGTATATGGAAAGCTTATGGATAGGAGATTATTTGATAAGCTTGTTTATACAGCTTACCAAATAAGCTAGCTTATTTGATAAGCTGTCTCAATAAGCTGACAAAACGAACACAACTTATTTGCAAAAGTTAAGCTTATCTTATAAGTTGAGTTTAAGATTATTGAATAAGCTGTCAATAAGTTGCGAAACGAACAGGGCCTAGTTAGTTTGGATGAGTTCATTTTTGTTCACCATTCTAGAAGTATTTAGAATTTTTAAAAACTATAACTCAATCATTTCAGTTCAGTTGGATAACATTTGAATTATTTGTAAAGCTCTTGTTCAAAATGGAAAATCAGAAAATCTAGGCTCTCTTTTATTTTGTAGAACTTAAATCCCTATGTATAGCAAATGCAACGTATACAATGTTTCGTATAAAATGAACAAAATAGCTCATGGATATAATGTGAAGTCTCAAATATCTCTGGATCCAGTAGATCTATAATACAACAATTTCCTTTTAACCCTTTTTTTTTTGTCACCTCCATTAAGACAAATTCATAATATATTATATATTACAAAATATTATATCATATTGTACATTTTTGGGTTATCATGTATCTGTCATTATTAATAAGATAATTTGAAAATTGTTATCATAAAACTCCCTATCGTTGGATCTTTGGATACACTAGGGGGGAGAAAGAAAAAAAAAAGAGATAAACCCTAGTCATTGATTCTAGTAGGTAGTTGACATTCAAATAACGGAGGAGTTCTATTGTGCACCACCACAACACTTCACTCTGTTAGTCTACTTCCCCATTCAGTTGTCTAGATTTCGATTATCTATATTTAAGTCCATTATCATTAGTTTAACTTGTGACTATAATTTGTATTAAGTTTCTTAAAAGTCTGTTTTATATGAACCCTTTTTTTAAACGATCCACCATAGGATATGCATGTTATCTTGGTAGGGCTTTTGTGTTTATTAATGGCTTACATAATATTAAAATTCTAATGATCTAAAAGAAAAAATTATCCTCGCATATAAAAGTTATAAACCTACATTTCATTCATAATGTGTTGAACACAATTTCTTACATAAGGCATCGAGTACTCTAAATTATAAATATATAACTCTCAGTCTAGTTCTAAAAAAACAAAATCTCTTTCTTATCAGGCTGGCTCGAGAACTCAACTCCATATACTCGTATGTGAGTATGTGACCAGCAATTACATTACTAGTTTCGTAGAAACTCGCCATCATTTAGCGTGAGCGTGAGCGTGCTGCCATCTCCATCGGTCCAACTTGTCTAACCAACTGTGAATATCATACGGAAAACATAAGACTAGAGTGCATGAAGACAAAAATTTCTATTTTGTGGTATTAGTATTCTTTTCCTACAAAGAGTTCAAAATAGCAGTGTATGATAGGGAGGTCTATAGGAAGGGAGACCTGAAAGTAGGCTTCAAGTTTCCTTTTCAGAGTTGCATATTCCCTCTTTAACTGTTGAAATGTCCTGATGCAACTGGTTATACAAGGCAAGGAAAATGTTCAGTGAAAGAAAATAGAGCACATGATTCTGGAGTGATTACTTATTAGTGACAGCTGATATTCCTCATTTCTTAATGAGTAACATGCAAATAATCCGTAGTTTTTCCTTCACAATTGCCAAGTTACAATGATTTAAATTTTTTTTAGACCAAGTTACAATCTATCAAATTTGTCCTTGTCTTATAAGATATATAAAGAAAGCGAATTCTGCAGTGACGAACCACTTTAATGTAATGATATCTAGCTGTCTTAGGTTCTCTAGTTAACAATGTTCTTTTTTTTTTTGATAGCATACTTAACAATGTTCTTTACAATAACAGAGTGTAAGAAAAGGTTTACGATTGTCAAAAAAAAGGTAAAGGTTTTAGGTTTGTAACCCCAATTTCAAGTGGTTGACTTATAGTTGGTTTCAAGTTGGCAAGAAATACATAGAAGAATTATTACAAAATTTTAAGATGGGTGAATTGCGTACCCATCAGTGTTTCCAGCCCTGCAATATTCTTTGAACTGGTTGCACTCATTTCTCACCCTCTTGGCACCGATACTGCACAAACAGTAAACAATGTCACCAATTTGTTTATGCCTAAGATATCTCATGAATATACTATTGCCTCCACTATGTACCTAGAACAACTTCCTTTAAATTGCTGCATGTAGTTGTCCAACTTAACAAACTCTTGTGGACTCCTTTCCCTGTAGAGAAACACAGGAAAAGAGAAACTTGATCAATCAAGCTTTAACATGCATATAGCAGATGCCTCAAAATGTTGTCCAAAGGCGAATAAGCTTACAATGCTTGCTCTATATTCGCTAACAACCTAGCCGAATCTCTGTAAAAGAGAGTTCCCACTTCCTCAACAAAATTAGGGTTGGTTTCATCCTGCAACTCTTCTAGTTGAATGAATTGGTCGTCCAGATAACCCTGCATGAACCAGATATTAAGTTAGAGAATGATGCAAATTAGAAAAAAAAAACTGTCTCATAAAAGTGAAGATACCGAAAAAGGAATAAAGCCTAACCTGATCAAAGAGGGACTGTCTAATCTGAGCAACCTGTCTATGCAATTGATTTCTCTCCATGGTACGTAAATGCTGATAGATATTAGCCGGTGACTGCACCAATAACAAGTTATATTTTACTGTCTGTGATGTTTTTTCAATTGTACTCTATATGGCACTGCCAAAGGGTGTTTATATAGTGGGATTCTGGAGAAAAAAGGACCAAGCATGCATGAAAGGGAGAGGGAATGTTCTGAAGTAGGGGGTGTATGGGGGCCACAGTAAGATGATTGTGAGATGAAAGATATGGAAGCATAAAAGCAACAGCTAATGGACGCACTCTGAGGTTGGCATCTGAAATTCACTTTTAAGCTCCTGCGGAAATAGTAAGAAATGTAAAATATCAGAAAGACAGAAACCTGCTATCTTATTCTTGGCTGTGAAAAATAGTTTCTGCAGATTCTGTTGATTAAAAATGTACGCCCCCTGTGAGCTGAGATGGCTCTTTCAGCGTTTATTCTACTCCTCATTGGTTCTGTGAACAATGAAAGAAAAGGTTAGGTTAAAATGAATCTACCTCTGATAAAAATTGAACGAAGGTTGTTTGCATAGAAATTGTGAACCCACTCACAAGTCCTCACATATATCACATTTCAACAGTCTGAGGTTGCACCACCATGCCTAGAGTTTGCCACCCCCACTCAGTCACCCCAACCCGCCCCTATTAGTCCTGTGTGCCCTCATCCAAAACAAATGGACCATGCAACAAAAACAATCATAACATGTACTTATGTCGTCATGAATAGATAATGACACCTTAAGGCATAAAGCAATCTCAAGTCTTCTTAAACTAATCTGTTTCACTACAGGTTGTGCACTGGTGCTGGTGAAGCGAAAGTGAAAAAAAAAAACTTACCTGATAACTCGAGAATTTGAACTTATCAGAAAAAACTTATCTATTTTTGGGAGTATTATTTATGCAGTAGTAACTAAGCCGTATATATCATTGATCAATTTCATCACAGAAGATACTAGCATACATTAATAATCATTTTAGTTTGAATTCCTCAATTTCAAGCCTTCATACACTCATACCCTGACAGACGGGCAGACGGCTACTACATCAGATCCTATATATTGGGATATCTTCAATGGTATCAGAAACAGAGCTCATGCCTAATTCAAATTACGGTCACTCTTATAGGCATATAGCTGCTTCGGAACTTTTCACGATCGACAACCAAAATTGTTGAGAGATGAACTATAAATCAGCATGAAAGTGTAAAAAGGTAAATGGTAAAGAACACCACATACATCTATATCTGTCACTGCCAACTAGAACTCCTCACCTAGTCAAGCTGCATGAACACAGAACCACTATAGTCTCTGGAAATGGAACAGAAAGAGTAGATTAGAAAGGGCAGCATCCCTTCCCCGACTATGTTAAATAACAAATTGGGATAGAGCATTTCAGTTCTTTATTTATTATTTATTATGCTGCTGGAAATAGTAGGCTCATAATAAATTGAGATACTCTACTGCTCTATAAGGAACATAGTAGCATCTAGGTTGCTCCTTTTATTATCAGCATTAACCATGAGACTTAATAATCATCAAAATCCAGAAGAACCTAACAAGATTTCAGTAAAAGGTTCTCCAGAAAAGAATTCACCATACAGTTGCCATCTCAGAAGTTTTATCATCAACCCCATTGCTTCCAAGACCCAACGACGGCTCCACCATAATTTTGCAATTAAGAGAAATAGCTTGAGATAAACAACTAGCAAGTGTAGACTTTTTTTATATCATTATTCCACTCTGACATCTACATAAATTACCAACAACAAAATTTACCTTGGCTTTAGTTAATCTAATAGGTTTATTCTTCATGTTAGGTGACAGAAAACCTCATTCCTTGAATTGTCACAAATATCTTCACGATTTTATGCTGACAGACGAAAAGCTAACAATGATCATGCAGCAAGAGAATGATGCTACGGTGTGCTGCAATTGTAGGCCGTATACTACGAAGCCTTTAAACAATCATATGTACCGAGATTCACTAAACAAAACAAATTGCTGGGCATATACCACTGGAGTTGTCAAGTGTGCCGCTATCCTAACTATAAACATCACTTTTAAGATTAGATTTTCATAATATGATATGCAATAATGTCTGTTGCATAAGACAAGAGAATCTATCCCAAAAGAGCCAAAGCTAACATCTATTTTTTAAACCTTTTTTTAGGACAGAACTGGTGCATGTTTTTTTTTTTGAACATATATTCTTAGAATTGTTACGAGTGTTATTTTATGAGGTAACAAAAGCATGTACACTCTCAATCAAAAAGGATTAGAACTTATGCAGGAAATGACAGGCACTCAGGCAAAAAGAAAATGATAACTTACCCAAATATCCTGTTAGCTTTTTGCTAAAAAGAAGTGAGTTTATAATTTCCAAGTGCCTAGCTTATGGTCACCTGAGGAGATCCCGTTAAGCCTCACTTCCTGGACACTGATTTCGGGATATGATTAGTTTACTTGCAAAGCAAAATCTTGTAAAAGGCTAAAGCTAATGCTAGGGATGGCTAGGTGAGTTTTGGGATAGTATCTTGATGAAGATGAAGTCCTTTCAGGGCACAACTCCATATCTCCAATGCATGATCAACATTAAGGTTTTAAGCATCATTCCACATTAAAAAGATATCAGATCAATGGACAACCAACTATAGAAAAATGAATGTTAGAAAATTGCATAAGCAGGGTTTTTTTCTTCTTCTTCCGTGGTGGTGGAGCTTGGATAAACAACATACTTCCCTTATTCAAACTGGAAACAAAAAAAAAAAACAACTACAATAGTGAAATGAAAACCACAGTCAAAAATTTCATGTCAAAGTGCATATTTTTTTAAAAAAAACCTTCCTATATCCATATGACAATGCAATTCTACAAGAGAAGTCAAGTCTCAGTTTTTTTTTTGGAGTTTAACCCAAAACAGGGCATCCTAATTCCTCACTGCTACTTTTAACAGAAATTTTTCATGCACTCAATTTTTTGTGTTTATTCACCTTACATTTCGAGCCATTCGTACAACAGGATACAAGACAATTCACATTCACCTTTTAAGTTCTTAATTATGCACTCAGTTATTTGGGATAAAAGTAATTTGTGCAAAGTGGAAAAGAAGGCATAGCTTAACCTGCAAGCACACTGCAAAACCAACCATAACAGCCAATAAATCAAGCTGCACTACACATAAAACTCAGAGAATCATATTATTTAATACCTAGGTGCATGTCTTTCATCCCAAAAAAATAACATATAACTGCAGACAGTAAAGATTCTGATCTTCAACTGGAAAGGGAAAAGTATAACCATGTTAATTCTAATTACTTTGGGCATATGGACCTCCCATTCAATTCACAAGCCACACTCATGTTAAAAAGAATGAGAATTATAATCAAAATAGCCATCCTCATTACATAAAATTGCTAAAGTATTAGATTAAAAAAACAAGATTCTGTGCATAGGGAATAATAACACAAACAGACACCAGCAAGAAGGGAATCCCTCATAACCCGAAAAGGAAAAAGTAAAAATGGGAAAAGAGTGCCAATGATGATTGATGTAAAAGGCTTTACCTTGCATTTATGTGTCATTTTCTCTCTTCTTCGTTTTCCTGCCAAATTTAGCAGATTGGTAGCTGAGAAAGAAGAAGTGAACAGATTCTCCCTTTATTCCAATTCTACAGCCAAGTAAGAGGTGGGGGAACTGAAAATCAGACTCCTCTCACATTCACAAGTGATCTGTCTAATGTTTCCTTTTGCAAAAATGTGTGGTCACATCTACTTCTTTGCTAAAGACTAAAGTTGGCAGGGTTTGGGTGGAGAGGTATCAGAATATGATCTCATGTTCCCTTCTGGCAGTAGTGATTCTTTTCTCAATCACTGTCTCCTATGTTGATAAGCATCCTAACCTGGACAATATCATACCAGGTAAGTTGAATGGGCTTCCAAGTATAATTAAAAAATCTAATTCTACAACACTTGTACCACTGAACTCAGGACAGTACAAATGCAGGAGACCAACTTGTATCCATCTGCACAAGCACAGTACTGAAAGGGTACATACGTGTAAATTCAGCATCCTATAGCACATCAGAAGACAACATGCAGAAAAAGATCATAGACAGAGCTAACACAAAAAGGGTACGACAGTCGAAGTTGGTAATTCTTTTGAAAAATTATGTAGAATCTATCAAAAGCAACAAGCTGCGCGCAAAAACCTTGATGAAAGAGGATTTGCAAAATTCAGTGCTTGACATGAGCATTTGTAAACCATAATAATTCTAATCCTGCTGGATAAAATCATACATAATAAAATGGCCCCCCAATACAGAGGAATACTACCCCTACAAAATTACTAATAGATATATTGATCTCCAATGTATTGAAAAGGTTCCACAGACTGTTGTTCTCCTGTTCATTGTTCTAATACATAATAGAGCATAGGATTCAAACAAATGCTCTGCTGCAATGGCGACTTTAACAATGTTACTGTAACTACAGCATAAAAAAAGTTCCAAAAGTCTCTAGCATTCAAATCAGCACTTTCGCATATAAAAATTCCTCCTACATATATATAAGTATGTATATGCATGAGAACGGTTTCTTATAAGACAGTTGTCCACAGACTATACACCTGTATGATCACATTGCATAAGAATTAAGATACTCATCCAAGAAAACTCCGGCAGCATAGTATTGTAAAATACCAACCTTTCGATTTTGTTGATCGATTTTGATTGGATGATGCGCAAGTGGCTTTTCTTGATCTGGCTTGTACTGAATTTGGTGAATTTCTATCAATGAATTAAACCCCTCTGGGCCTTCCCATAAAAAAAAAGCCTGCAGCATGACTGACCATCGGAGAACTAAAACATATGTAAGAAAATGCAACACAACCTTATTCCCAATTAAAACAGGCTCACCTAGCATGAAACCTCAAGGAAGCACACCCACAGGAAAAAAAAAATCACACAATACAGGCACACATTCACTGTCCATACAAAGCAACCAATAACCTCTTATCTGTTAGAGGACAAACACACTAGAGGATGATTGCTCCTAATGACAGAGCCAAGAGAGGTAGCAGTATTAAACGCTACAGAGTTTTCCTTTTTCTTTCTCTACATACAAAACAAAAGGTAGTTCTTGGAGATATGATAGGTTCTGAGAAACATACAGATTGTACATCCAGAGAACATACACTAAATTACCTTTTTTTTTTTGGAGAAACGAATCACATACAGTATTGATGTAGTAAAACTACAAAGCTTCTAAGAATGCTGTCACAGTCAAAATATTAAGATCGTTGCAAGAGACAAACTCTAGTAAGGCTAATATCTGTTGTCTGTCATTAACATAAGTTAAAACGTATCCAACCAATGATAAATAACATATGAGATGTACAACACCTGAATCTCTGTAAGGTGATAGGATATTGCGGACTCTTGAACAAACAAAAAAGGAAAATTCAGCCCTCCAAAGGGAACAATAGAATTTCATTGTCAACATGTGCTGTTTTAGATTAGGGTAATTCATCATGTGAACTTGAAGACTCTACACAATGGTCTCTTTGAGACCCAAAGGGGCTGCTGTGTCGAGGAATTAGCTGCTTTCCTGATATCTAGATGGGTATCAACTTTAGCTCACCAAGAATGTGTTCATGAGAATAAACCAATATTTGTGCCCATGGAAGCAATTATACAGATGTTGGGTTCAAGGTAATTTTCAGACTGACCTTTTCACAGATATTCTACATGCAGCATCGATTCTACTCATCTTCACCAGAGTTGTCCCAAGGATAAATAAACAGCATTGGGCGTGGCATCCACTTAAACAGCTTTTGATATCCCCTCTATCATTCTTTCTTTGTAAACTGAGAGAGACATGACCCAGACACCAACACACTGAAGCTACGGACAGTTCAACAATAAAGTAAATCACATTAGAGCAACTAGATCAAATTCATGCATAAGAAGGTGTAGGAAGCAACTATGCACTCAGGGCATAACCCGACAAATTTCACTGGTAACATACAACAACAACAACAACAACAACAACAACAACAGTCCCAGTATGATCCCATCTAAGATAGGGTACTGAGGGAGCCTGATGTTTACACAAATTTCACTGGTAACATAATATCTCAAAAGGGAAGGCCTGCAAGCATTTCAAATATCATAAACAGGAGTTTCAGTCATGTTCAGACCCATCAAATTCTAGGAACAAACCTACCATTTCAAGTAAACACCTAGCATAATAGATTAATTTATAGGGCAACCTCTTTCATCAACAAAAGTAGACTACATGGCAAGCATAAACATGAGAATTCCTAAGCCTGCGAAAAAGTAAATCAGAGTAACATCACAACTCAAGTACTGTACCATCAACCACCCACCAGAAGCAACAAATTAAGTACTCAACAGCAACCGAACAAGATTGGAAGCCATTAAATTGAGTTGACATTAGTATACATCACTAACTTATTATTTAGATGTCAAATGTGTAGTGACAGAAAAGGTAAAACTATTTCATGGGACTAATATAAGAAGAAATAGAAAACAATGCACAAATTCTTTATCATGCTGACATAGAACAACTGTGCTTGGTGCCACAGCTACATACAATGGCGCTCAATTGTATATAAAGCATAGCATCGGAGATCAGTCCATCTGACATCATTTGCCAAAATATCAGGTCTCTGTCAATGGCTCTTATTGTTGTTGTTATCTTTACTATAAAATTCAAGTGACAAGCTTTAAAACAAGTATACTCAAGAAAATGCCAGGTATTGTCAGAATATACAGTCAAGATAAAAGAGAATGTATAACTATTCCCTCTACAAACTTCCAACACACCTGATAAGATGGCATGAAATAAACGAACCCCTATCATTTTTGAAAGCGCAATATACACCAACACCAGTCACCAAGTGAGCTGCTTGCAAAATGAGAAAATTCATCCACACACTAAGAATACACCTTAACAGATGGACCATAGACGAAAGTTGACATCAGTAAGGAAGGCAGATTCACAAGCTAATTAAAAGATGATCTAGAAGGACGAGTGAGGCTAATTCATTCCTACCACGAAACGAAACAACAAGTCGCTTGGGCTTTAGCTCCCCCTTCATATCAACTCTGCAGAAGAGAAAACACACTAAATTAATTCCTAGGAAGTACTAATTGATGGGAAACACCACTTCCCATGGGAATTTAGTCATTTACTACCCACATATAACCAAACGAGCTATAATTAAAAACCAAAACGATTGCAACAATTTTCCATCAACACTTGACTTCATTAAAAGGCTAACAGCTACTGCTGAAGACAAATAACGGTCGATCAAGGAGAAACTCTCATTGCAACAGAATGTAAGGAATGCTCTAGCACTATATTCAACTACCACATTTCAGTTGTATTGTATATTACACCTTAGTGTACATATAATAGCCATTTGTTATTACCGTCCGTCACTGTATACCTTGCCTTTACCTTGCTCTGCCTAGCATCTACAGTCAAAAACTGAGAAGTAAACCAGCATACCTAAAGCTAAAATAATCAATCTGTTGTACAAGGTTCATGGCCAAATTCAACATGTCAGGTGTACACCCAATGTAAACTATACACCGGGTAAATCACCGATTACATGACTTTGGAATCACCCATGCGGGATTGATGCCTTGCAATCTTCTATCTGCCGTTTTTTGTATGGCTGAGATTGGAGTGGGACACGGATTGGTACACCGTTTGGGACACCAAAGCTCCTCTAGGAGCTCTCAGTCTGACCCTGAACTCAAGGTTCGCGCCCCCGGTGGGAGTTTGGGGCTGATTCAATGTAATAAAAAAAAATCATTAAAGAAATGCCAGCTACAATTGGATAATTGGACAATTACATTAATAATAACATAAGAAGGGAAAAAAAACAATATTACGAAAAGAATAAAACTGTGAAAATAAAAGGAAGTAAATACGTACTGACCTTCTAATGGGAGGATCAAGGGATGACGTCATATTGTGTACAGTGTGTGGTAGACTAGTTTAAAATGGCGCGAAAACAGAGTATAACTGACTGACAGTGTCTGTAAGTCTGTAACAAAGCAAATAAGGTGAATTAAATTAGATGGGTGAAGATGGGTTATGCCTGTTAGGGAGTAGTTTGAGGGTATAGTTCATTGTTTTTTCTTTGGGTTTTTGTACGTTTTTTTTTTCTAATACAAAGATAATAAATTGGGCACATTTCTATTTGAATCGTTTTTTATATTTTAATTTCGGACAATTTGTGAGGGATATATTGAGACCTCTCGCTCTTTTC